>LPNX010771062.1:388363-395863 GCA_001517045.1 Pseudotsuga menziesii
ATATCAGTCTGTAATATTTGCTAATTTATTCCTTTTAGCTTGTCTTGATGATGCTTGTTTTCCCATATTCATTTTCAACCCTAAGGAAACACTAACTTATTTTCCCATACTAATTTTCAACCCTAAGGCAACCCTAAGGAATACAATTGATCAGCTTCATAGGAATACTAGAAAAACATTCAAAGGAAACACCTCTAATCTAGGAATCTTGACTACATCCACATCACTAACCTTCAACAGACTGAGATATCAGGTCTAATACTAAAGTAGCTAATCCAAAGAAGCAATAAATAAGAGAGATCAGTAATATGAGGGGATCATCCACCTCAATCATCCAAAGGATGTCAATAGCAATAGCACATAAAATACTCAAGTGCTAAGGGCTAGAAAAGCTGGAAAGTGCCCTGATCAGTACATTCACCATCAGTTAATTCAGTAAACTAAAAATGGTCTGAGGCCAAGGTTAATGCTTCTTTCGATAAGCTATCAGCCTTAGTATTATGTTCTCTGAATATGTGAATTTTTAGCTGGATGAAGTAACGTTCGATATCATGGATACATTGACACCAACCATTAAGTGCAAGTAAAGTTAGTGATGATCTTCTATTGAACCAATTAATGATGGTTTTTGAGTCACCATGAATGTGTAGAGTGGGAAGGACCATGGATTTAGCACAATAAAGGAGATTCCATAAGGCAAGTAGTTCAAATCTAGTGTTTGTACTTAGACCAACACCCAATTTGAAGAAAAAATAGTGGTCCTCAGTGATCAAAAGATGAACACCTATATCTCCAATTTGATTGGCTGAAGCCCCATCAAAGAAGATGTAGGTACAATTATCGAAATAGTTTATTTAGTCAAAATTATTACCTTTATTTTTTGCATTGACTTAGCCTCTTTCAATTCACTAACTCTAAAATGGCTAATAAGTGTTGGCTAATAATGGTGAGGATTCCTTGTATTATGTTTCATTAGGCTGCAACATGGCAAACTAGTGAAACAAAATACCAAGAATCGTCACCGTTGCTTAGCTGAACACTTGTTATCTTTTGTGAGATATAGTTCATGTGGACAAAGTTCTTGAACTCTGTCTTGATGGACAGTTTTATTTGATGATGATATTAACAGGTATATTGTAGAAAAAAAATTAATATTTTGAAAAAATAGTTATTGTAATTGGATTACTTCATTCAATCACTTAATGAAAATATCCGACATAGTCCAAGCTCTCATGGTGTTTAGAGCTCGGGAATTATTGGGTTAGGTTCAAGTTTCTTTCTAATATAAGGTTTCTATAATAAAATACCTTAAAGAAGAAATACATAACATTTGGAAAAATTATGGGAAACCCCTATTGTCGGTATAATTTGGAAAATACTAGGTTAGGTTCGAGTTTCTTTCTAAGATTGACAAAATAAAAGTTGCATGCAAAACAATGTCGTGCCAAAAGGCCCTATAATATAGTTTTTTTGGAGAATAAATAGGAAGAATACTGTCAGTGAGAGAAGGTACACATACCAATAATAATAATGTTGATATTACGTCGAGATAGGTGAGGCATGCAAACAATGCATGTAGCGGAAGATGTACGTACAATTATCAAAATAGTTTATTTAGTCAGACTTATTACCTTTCTTTTTTGCATTGACTTAACCACTTTCAATTCACTAACTCTAAAAAAGCTAATAAGTGTTGGATAATAATGGGGATGACTCATGGTATTATGTTTTATGGGGTTGCAACATTTCAAACTTGTGAGGCATAATACCACAAGTCGTCACCGTTGCTCGGCTGAACACTTGTTATCTTTTATGAGATATAGTTCATGTCGACAAAGTTCTTGAACTTAGTCCTCATGGAAAATTTTGTTTGACGATGATATTAACATGTATGTAAAAAAAATTTAATATTTTATAATTATCTTCAATGATCTAGGGGTTAGGTTCTAGTTTCTTGCTTATAACAAAACATGGCTCAACAATATTGCTCGGGGTAGCAACCATTTTTCATCCTTCTCCAATGGATCGAGCAGACATGTGAGAAAAAAAAATCTAACTATTGTGGCTATGGTGGAACTCGAATCCTTATCTAAAACTCCCTTACACAACAGGTTTTGAACCCGAAATCCGACGTCATCTGACATTTCGCACGGATGTGTCAGACAACAATCACTGAAAAGAATGCCGATAAAAAAAGATTTATATCACCGTTGAATATCCGACACAAAGGCATCAGAATAGATACAAATATGTTCATCATCAGCAAACAGATGACAATTGATCAGCTTCACAGGAATACTGGACAAACCTTCAAAGGTAACACCTATAATCTAGGAATCTTGACTACATCCACATCACTAACCTTCAACGGACAAAGAATTCAAGTCTAATACTGAAGTAGCTAATCCAAAGAAGCAATAAACAAGAGAGATCAGTAATATGAGGGGATCATCCACCTCAATCATCCAAAGGATGTCAATAGCAACAACTCATAAAAGACACAAGTGCTAAGGGCTAGAAAAGATGGAAAGTTCCCTGATCAGTACATTCAACATCAGTGAATTCAATAAACTGAAAATGGCCTGAGGCCAAGGTTAATTCTTCTTTCAATAAGCTATCAGACTTAGTATTGTTTTCTCTGAATACGTGAACTTATTTTAGCTACATGAAGTAAGCTTAACATGATAGAGCTGAAGTTGTTCCCTGATAGTGCTAAAGTAACTAGCAAGTATTGGATGCATACACTAGCAAATATGTGGAATAAACCTCAATACATCCCTAAACTAAGACTGTCATTGAGATAAGGCACACATACCAATAATAATAATGTTGATTGTACGTCGAGATAGGTGAGGCACACAAGTAATGCATGTAGCAGAAGATGTAGGTACAATAATCAAAATAGTTTATTTAGCCAAACTTATTACCTTTCTTTTTTGCATTGAATTAGCCACTTTCAATTCAATAACTCTAAAATAGCTAATAAGTGTTGGCTAATAACGGGGACGACTCTTTGTATTATGTTTCATGGGGTTGCAACATCGCAAACTTGTGAGGCATAATACCACGAGTCGTCGCCATTGCTTGGCTAAACACTTGTTATATTTTGTGAGATATAGTTCATGTGGACAGAGTTCTTGAACTTTGTCCTCATGGACAGTTGCTTTCTAATCTAAGGTTTCTATAATAAAACACCTTAAAGAAGAAATCCATAACATTTGGCAGAATTCTGGCAAACGCCTGTTGTCGCTACAATTTAAAAAATATTGGGTCAGGTTCGAATTTCTTTCTAATCTAGGGAATTTATAATGATCTTCAATGATCTTCTCTAAACCTCCCTTAAGAATTGCATTTGGGTAGAATCGACTTAATATATTATTTGGGAACTGGTTGCTAAGATAACTCACATAAAAACAATGAAACCAATTTGAATGCGAACCAAAATGTGATGGGTTTGTCCACTAATTGTAACGCTCAGACTAGCCAAACTTCAGAATCCATATCATATAATATGGGTAAAATGCGGGTTAGTTGAAACTGTCAAATTGGGTTTGTCATTAGCTGATCAATTTAAATGCATGCACAGCGAAGAAAACCCATGTTTGAAAGCTGATAAGGATGGATTGAAGTTGGTGAAGAAGCAGGCTGTATAAATAGAGACCCTTTAGGTTGTTAGTTATGAAAGAACCCATTCTCCTATTATATTACCTCATCCAAAGAATATGAATTAGATGGTCCATATTGTTGAGATTCTGATGAGGAATATTTTGTAGGCAAACCCTTGTTTGATGATGAGATGGAAAATGCATGCATGTATCCATTTCATGAAGAGTTGGATGTTATATTTGAAATCAATAATAATAGTTTTTGGGGCCCCATATATGATTCATCTAGTGAAGCAGCTAATGAGGAACCTAAATATTTGGGACCTATAGAGCAACCAAGCATCCACTCTATAGGATCTCCGGGAACTAACATCATTATATCTATACTCATTCGATTTCGTACAAAGTGTTGTAGCTTGCTTAGTGCTCGTCTATGTTTGTCATTTATATTCAACTTAACAATGAAATCAACAAGTCAAGGAAAATATTTCTAGTACATCTCCTTGGTCTATTATAGTCCAATAATTAGCATATTCAATGGCTTTCCCTCATGTTGGTAATCAATGTGTTTCCCCTGTCCAGTTTGGAATACATAGCAAACATCACAGAGACGTTATGAGACTTTGCTGCTGATCTATGGCTTGGATCCGGATGTGAGCATATTGATCCAGCCATATTCTAAGATAGCACTCATTAACTAACTCTTCTAAGGACAGAAGTCTAGGCTTCAGTTCTGCATGTTGAGGAATGGAATTACCAATTGGGGTGCTTATGGTAAACCCCGACCCTGGTTATTCAGAAACGGGTTTATGAGTTTGAGGTGGCATAGCATCTTTCCAAAGTGAGCGGTTGATGGTATCAAATTATATAGCATCAGGTCCCCTCCCCCATAAGACAAGTCAATATTGGACCAACGATTTTTGAGATCGATAGAAAGGAGCAAACATCACAGCGTGCACAAAAAACCCTTGTCACAACATGCCCAAAGAAAGGAGGTCATGATGCTTACCCATTGAGCCATGAGCTACAAATCCAAACTGTGAACTCCAAAACGTGAACCGTGTGCTCCAAATTTGTAACGTCAAATCCAATTCTCAACCATGATCTCCAATTCTCAACCATGAGCTCCAATTCTCAACTGTGAGCTCCAATCCTGAACCCTATGCTCCACCAGACCTACTCCCAAATTCACAAAAACCTCCAAATTGAACTGAATTGTCCAAAACGAGTTGCGACAATGTCCAAATACAGTTGTCATTTTTTATTATATATTATTATATATTATATGTATTTTATTTTTATTAGATATTATTTTATATTATATGTATTTTATTTTTATTATATGTTATTTTATATTATATAAATTGCAATAATAGTATTTTTTCATTAGGCATAGTATTTTTAACTTAGCTATATGTATTTTTTAATATATGTATTTTTAACTTAGGAATAGTATTTTTTATTATAATATGATGATGATGATGGCGATCTCACTTAATCCCTACAATGAAACCATTGAGGATGAATATGATGATGGCGACCTCAGGTAATCCCTACAATCTCACCTAATCATTATCGTTATGTTGATCATCATCATCTTCATCATCATGATCATTATCATCATCGTCGTCATCATCATCATCATCATTGTCATCATCATCTTCATCATCGTCGTCGTCGTCGTCTTCATCATCATCATGATCGTAATGGTGATGATGACGGCGATGATGATGATGATGATGATGATGATGATGATGATGATGATGATGATGATGATGGAAATGATCACCATCATCACCATCATCATCGTCGTTGTCATCATTATCTTCATTATCAGGACCCTCATCATCATCATCATCATCATCAACGTCATCGTCATCATTATCGTCATCTTCATCATCATCGTCATCATGACCTTCATCGTTATCATCGTCATCACCATCATCATCGTCATCCTCATGATGATGATGGTGATGGCGATGATGACTGTGATGATGATGATGATGATGATGATGGAAATGCTAATGGTCACCATCATTTTCATCAACGTCATCATTATCATAAGTAAAACTTAGTTTACTTCAAATATTAATTTTCCAAAAAAATGCGTAATACTTGCAAACCTAATTTCAATCAAAAAGTGATGAGAAGGAAATTGTTTGATATAGCCAATAAAATGAAAGGAATTTTTTGTATCCTTGAAATACTTCTTATATCTAATAGATTCCTCGACTTCTAGAACTATGGGTCCCAAATATATGTTCAATAGAGAGATGCAAACCTAAGAGGAAGAAAAACATCCTAACTTGATTAAAGAACCTTCACATTAATGAGGGAAGAACCATCTACATAACGACAGATCCCTATCTTGGATAAATGAAAATATAGCTTTGAAGGATGATTGAAAAGCTGAGCATGTGAGCATGTGAGCATGGTAATGATGATGATGATGATGATGTTGATGATGATGATTATGATTATGATGTTCATGTCGATGATGACAATGATGACGATGTTGTTGATGATGTTGTTGATGATGATGATGATGTTGATGACGACGATGACAATGATGATGATGATGATGATGATGTTGATGATGATGATTATGATTATGATGTTCATGTCGATGATGACAATGATGACGATGTTGTTGATGATGTTGTTGATGATGATGATGATGTTGATGACGACGATGACAATGATGATGATGATGATGATTATTGTGATGACGACGATGATGATGATGATGATGATTATCATCATCATGAGGATGGCGATGAAAATGATGACGATGATGTTGATGATGATGACGACGATGACGACGATGATGATGACGACGACGACGACGATGACGATGATGATGATGATGAAGATTATAATGTTGATGTCGACAATGACAATGATGATGATGTTGATGATGATTATCATCATCATGAGGATGACAATGATAATGATGACGATGATGATGAAGTTGATGATGATGGCGATGATTATGATGTTGATGAAGATGATGACAATGATGATGTCGATGATGACAATGATGATGATGATGATGATGATGATTATGATGCTGATGGAGACGATGATTCTGATTATGACGATGATCATTATTATGATGATGATGACAATCTTGATAATGATGATGATTACCATCATCATGAGGATGATGATGATGATGATGACGATGATGATAAAGACGATGATGATGTTGATCGTGACAACAATGATGATGATGAAGATGATGATGAAGATGATGATGATGGTGATGATGATGATGATGATGACGATGATCATGAGGATAACGATGATGATGATGACAATGCTGATGAAGATGATGATGACGGTGATGATGATGTTGATGACGAGTATCATCATCATCACGAAGATGGTGATGATGATGAAGATGATGCGCATGTTGATGGTGATCATGAAGACAATGATGAAGATGACGACGACGATGAAGATGATGATGTGTGATGATGACGACGATGATGATGAAGACCGTGATGATGACGATGAAGACGATGATGATGAGGATGTTGATGATGATGATGATGATTATGATGTTAATGATGACAATGAAAATGATGATGATGATGATGATGACGACGATTATAATGATGATGACGATGATGAAGATTATGATGTTGATGTCGACAATGGCAATGATGATGATGATGATTATCATCGTCATGAGGATGATGATGATAATGATGACGATGATGATGAAGTTGATGATGATGATGGTGATGATGATGGTGATGATTATGATGTTGATTAAGACGATGACAATGATGATGTCGATGATGACAATTATGATGATGATAATGGTGATGATGATGATGATTATGATGCTGATGAAGATAATGATTATGATTATGACGATGATCATGAT
>LPNX010771062.1:400863-441969 GCA_001517045.1 Pseudotsuga menziesii
CAGATTTTTGGGAAAGGACAATGAGGATCCTTCTAGCTATGTGGAGAGTGCCTCTAGCTCCTCAATGATTTCTCTCTCTCAAGATGTCTCAGCCTCTACTGTCTCCGATGAAGTTGATCATGAAGAAGAAATTTCTCATACAGTTCCTGTTGCTACTACTCTCCTTGATTCAAATGCTTCCTCTTTCAATCAAGAAGAGCCATCTTTTTCTATGCCTCCTGAAGTAGAAGATATTGATTCATCTTCTCATGATGCTGCCGATGAAAAAGAAGAGACTAATGGAGCTGCTATTGCTATTGATGATTCACTCACACATTCAGTGTTCTCTATGTCTTCTATCATGGATTCTGAGATCCATATGCTAGACCTCTCACGCCTTGTGCATGCCTCTCCTCTTGATGGTGCGCAACCCAGTGATTTCCATGAGTCTGCTGTTGTGCTTTTTTGTGATCTCTTGGATCATTTGGAAGCTAGATCAACCCATGGATCCCATTCATTCACACTCTTTGATCCCATGCCTTCTCTATGTTCCTACATGATCACTTGCACACCTTCTCTGTGTAAATGAAGATGGAGACATGATACACTCACTTGGACAGTTATTCCACCTATCTAGAGCTCATTTCATCTCTACTGGTTCGAAGTTCAATTCATATCATCATCTTGGAGCTGATTACAAGTCTCAAGATCCTTCAGTATTGCCTTCACATCATTGGATTTCAGTTGTTATACATGGTCCCAGGTTCCATCCTGCAGCTATCTTTGATCCAGGTGAGCAGATTTATCTTCTTCCCAAGAAGAAGATTCCTCCAGACATCAGCATTTATTTTGGAGCAGCAGCAACACCAGCAGTTCAACATTTTTGGTATTGCTTTCATGTCCTTTCTTGAGGGAGGATTTTCCCCTTGAGTTTTTGCCTCTTTCCTCATTTCCTTGGACAATATAAATTATAAAAGGGTGACCATAGCTTTATTGCTGGGCCCTATATGCATATATATTTCTGATTAGTTCAGGAATATCATCATAAATTCAGGCTTATAGGGGGGTGTTGGGATATAATAAACCCACTCATACACTTAGGATAAATAATTAATCAATAATGATTAATTATTCACCCACTAGCTTAATTAGTTGGCATCCACTTAAAGTCAATGCATGCCATCCATATCCTAGGAATGATTTATTTCTGATTCTGGGTTCCTCTAGAATTAGTATGCAGGACCATATAGCAGATTCTGCTTTTTCTGCTTTATCCTGCTTTTCTATGGATAAGATAAAAGGTAGTCAACTAGGAAACTGGGTGCTTTTGTTTCCAACCCATCTTCCATTAGTTTTTCTCCATTAGCATATTATTTCCATCTCCTTGACAAATCACTCATGCTTTTGCCAACTCGTGAGGTGCTTGGTAGATTGGAAAGTGCTTTAAGGGGTTTATCATAATTAGTAAGCCTGATTTTATGAGCTAGCTTGGGTTGTCTTCATGCAACTCCTTTTTCCTTTATAAGGATGTATTACCTATGTAATAATATCAATTATCATTTATTGATCATTCATTAATGTGTGTTCATTAATTCTTCTTCTTCTCTCATTATGCTAATTCCCTACAATTCTCTGTGAGGTTAATTTTGTGCTTAGATCCTTAGCCAGTTTATGAAATTCCTTATGCCATCAAGGCCTTAGAATTTCTACATGCAATGTAAATTGAGCTTTGATGCTAAAATAGGAAGATATTCACTAGCATACAACATGTTTTGGTATACCATATATCTTTCCATCATAGAACCCTTTACATGTGGTCGTTGTCTCACCAAACTCTTCATAAATTTCAAGTGCCTCTCAACCATCCACATGGACCTTGAGTGCACAGGTCCACACAACTCAATATCCTCAACTTGGTGTATGAGGTAGTGTTCTTGTGCATTGAAAAATTCCGATGGTAGATGCTTCTGCATTTCACACATGAGTATTAATTCTTGCACATGATCTAGGAACTAGGAATCAAAATCATCAAAGAATAATTGACAAAATACTCATGAATTGGAAATAACTGGAATACTAAATAGGTTTCCTCTGTGTATATTATATAAATAATAAAGGATTACAATTTTCATGCATAGCAATAGCTTAACTCCATGAAGAATTCGAATACCTAAGGGACAATTCAAATTCAGTGAGTGAGTCTAGCTTAACTGACTCTTTGCCATGCAATCTCACTCAGTTAACCACTTGACCAAAACCATAATTCACTCACCAAACCCTAACTGAAGTTGGAGTGCAATAAATGACTGAATCTCAACTGAAGGAGATCAAACACATGTCATAGCAATCCAATCATCAAGTGCTAGTACTGCATGACTCCAATAAACCCTGATGAGGTTAACTGAAGCTGAACTGACCATCAGAAGTTGGTGAAGGCGCCTTGTTCACTCCAGTTCATTAAAATAATAATAAATAATCATTAAATAATCATTAAATAATATATTTAATGAATGGAGGCGCCTTAACTGACTGTAACTGATTGGTTGAACTGAAAGTATGCATTAGTTAGCAATTAGGTGCATGAATGTCACACAGATCACCCCTGGAGTGCTCCAGTTAGCCTCCTTGACTATAGGTAGGCGTGGGAGTGACTGGGATGATGATAATTAATGCTCCACTGATGTCAATTAAACTTAGGATAGTGGTTTAACTAGGCCAATTTGACCGAAGGAGTGAGTATGAAGGTAAATGTCTCCAACACCCCCCCTTAAGCTATACTCAGGAAGAGTTAGAAAAAATAGATGCATAAAATGATAGCGCCCTGGAAACAAAGGCCATAGGTCACCCTGTACAATAAAGCAACTGAAACAATGCTCAAAACAAACTAAGTGAGGAAAAGAGGGAAAACCCAGTGGGGAAAAACCCCCCCTCAAGCTAAACACTGAAAGTAGTCTGGATCACCCTGATGAACTCACCCCCAATAGTGAACGGAGGTAAGTGAAATTCTTTTCTGAAAATATATTGGTGAAGATGTCTGGAGGAATCTTCCACTTTCGAAGAAAAACAATGCACTCAACTGAATCAGAAACATAAACAGCTGCACGGTGAAAACTGGACCCATGTAGAGCAACTGAAATCATCTGAATAGAGAGAAAAGGTTCTTGAGGATTTGAACCATGTTTGGAACACTCAAGAAACTGATATGTTGCAGCCTTGAACAGAAAATCATGAGTGGTAAAATCAGCCCCAAATCTTAGGAGCAAGTGTCCATGCGGATGCAAAATGTCTTCCTCTTTACTAGTTCCGTGAGGAGATGAGCTTGTGACCAAAGGTAGAGAATCCCTGGGACTCTGGAGAGTGAATGCTTGAGCTCCATAATCTGATATAGATTCAGAAATATCTAATGATTCACAAAATAAAATATCAGCAACCTCACAGGAGGAAACTAACACCAAATCCCCAGCAGCAAATTTGAAGAAGAATTGCGGTACTTGATTTTTCACACCAAAATTGGTGAGAGCAGCTACAAGCATGACTGAAAGATTTTGGATTTTAAAATATGAACAAAATAATATCAGATCAGAATGTATATCAGATCTAAATAAGTTCACAACAGATCCAAAACTTTGAAATGAAATCAAATCCCCAACAGTAGTTTCGAAGGAGACTTGCGGTACTTGTTTCTTCACACCGTTGATGAGAACAGCTACAAGGAGTACTGAAGGTTTATGAACCTGAAATTTTGAACCAAGAAATATCAGATCAGATCCAAATAAGATCATATCAGATCCAATAAGGTTCATATCAGATCCAAAATTATGGTCAACCGAGACGGTAGATGCACAGTTTTCTTCTTCTTCAAAATTCTGAATTTTGGTGCATGCAATCCTACAGGAATTTGCTGAAATATATAGATCATGGGGAGCGAATGGATCACTCTGGTAATCTGATATTTCTTCCAAAATATCCAAGGTATCACATATTTGCACACCAGCAGCAACATTAGAGGGAGAAAAATCAAATTTCTCTTCACTTTCGGAAGCAATTACTGGTAAATTTTGCAGAGAATTTAAAGGAAAATCACTGGTGAATGTTTGCATGGAAGTGCAGCAGTATTTTTCTTCAATATCAAAGATTCAAATGTCTTCTTCTATTTCAGCAATATGAGAAGATGAGATATCAGAGATCTCATGAACTTCCGGAGCATCAGGAGAAGGAGTCACTTCATGGAGACTTTTTGCAATTCGAATTGAATGTGTAGAAGATTCTGCTTCATCTTCATCTTGAACAACTTCATCAGAGAGAGTAGTGGCTGAGAGTTTTGAGTGAAGAACTCTTGTGGTGCTGGCTGTGATCTCCAAAGTACTATTATGACCCTCATTGTGCTTGCCAAAGGTTCTGTCCAATATTGTCCAGACTTCCTTCGGGTATTCAGTAGAACAAATAAGGTAGCACAAGCTATCATCAAGGGCCAGAGCTATTGATCCAAAAGCTCTGTCAATGTCATTTAGCCAGTCATTCTCATTCTCATAAGTCTCTCTTCCAATTCCAATAGACACCTCATAGAGACCTCGTCTCTTGAGATATGCAATCATCTTCAACTTCCATTCTGAATAGCTTGTGAATGGGGTGAGAGGAGGGATTGATGAGTCCATTTGAAGTTGTACCTGATAAAACCTGCAAATCAAAACAAAAGGGGCACCGTAAGGTCAGACAGACTGCACATTCTAGGCTTTCATCACACCCAGCATAGTCAATCAAGCAAGCTTGATCAACAAGTTCTTTACTTGGGATATTGAGTGGTAAGCCTTGGCTTCTGGTGCAGTGCTGGATTCTTGAGCTATTGCTCAAATTTCATGGAGAAATATGTCAAAAATCTTGTTCTTGAGAGATTTATCTTCGTCCCGCCATAAGCTCTGATACCATATTAATTCTTGCACATGATCTAGGAACTAGGAATCAAAATCATCAAAGAATAATTGACAAAATACTCATGAATTGGAAATAACTGGAATACTAAATAGGTTTCCTCTCTGTATATTATATAAACAATAAAGGATTACAATTTCCATGCATAGCAATAGCTTAACTCCATGAAGAATTCGAATACCTAAGGGACAATTCAAATTCAGTGAGTGAGTCTAGCTTAACTGACTCTTTGCCATGCAATCTCACTCAGTTAACCACTTGACCAAAACTCTAATTCACTCACCAAACCCTAACTGAAGTTGGAGTGCAATAAATGACTGAATCTCAACTGAAGGAGATCAAACACGTCATAGCAATCCAATCATCAAGTGCTAGTACTGCATGACTCCAATAAACCCTGATGAGGTTAACTGAAGCTGAACTGACCATCAAAAGTTGGTGAAGGCGCCTTGTTCACTCCAGTTCATTAAAATAATAATAAATAATCATTAAATAATCATTAAATAATATATTTAATGAATGGAGGCGCCTTAACTGACTGTAACTGATTGGTTGAACTGAAAGTAACCACCAGTTAGCAATTAGGTGCATGAATGTCACACAGATCACCCCTGGAGTGCTCCAGTTATCCTCCTTGACTGTAGGTAAGCGTGGGAGTGACTGGGATGATGATAATTAATGCTCCACTGATGTCAATTAAACTTAGGATAGTGGTTTAACTAGGCCAATTTGACCGAAGGAGTGAGTATGAAGGTAAATGTCTCCAACAATGAGACAAGGAATTTCTCTCCTCCAATACTTTATATATTCTTTATGGATTTCTTTAGATGTCAACCATCTACAAGTGATGTAAACCAATAACAATATTTAACAAAAGTAAACATTAAATTACAATATATGCTAAAATAGTGCACAAAAAAAGCAAATATAATTTATTATATGGAGAATTAAAGAAACACTAAGCACATGCAAGTAATTGCTAGTTACCTCATGTATTTACCAAGATTATATATAACTTGTTTGACATTGTTGTCGAACTTTTCCATGAGAGAGAGAGAGGTAGAACATACTGTATCAATATACAAACCATGTCGTTTATTAAACAAAGAGTATACAAATAAGAAAAAATTATATGGACATAACAATAATACTTACCTTGATGAAGACATGCCAATCATGTGTTTTGACCCCCGCAAAATCACCTTTTTTAGTTATGATATTCTTCAATTTTGCATAAAAACCGGTGGGAAATTTAATTTTTATGCATTAATTCTTTGACAACATTGCTTTGTTGCTCCGTAAACATCCATGGAATTGAGTTTATATTAACTTGTTCTCCATTGGTATGAAATTGGACGACGTCTTTCATTGCATGGTTGCTTTATTGAATGTCTTTGCACACTTTCACAATTTTATCTTTCTCCCTCCTTAGCTCTAGTAGTCTCCATAAGGTTTCAGTAACATTCTTTCCAATATGCATTGTATCAAACAAATGAGCATCATAGTAGGGAAACCTGCTGAATTGAATAGGTTAACTTTTCATTCCTCGTGAAAGACCATTAATTCCTTCATGATCACGATGGACATCATGAATATTAGTTTATAATTAATAAATTACATCATAAATCAAATATGGCCACTACAACAAACAACTCACAATAAAAATTAAATTACATAAAAATTCATATATGATGATCCATACGTACCATGATGATGATTTCTATTGCATTGCATCTTCCAAAGGTGAGGTGTCATTCTCTGTGGTTTTAATGCAGTCTCCTGCTTCCCATTGAAAATATTTCTTTTAGTTGTTCTATACCTGTGATTCTTAGAGAGGAAATGCCTATAATCATCAAACACCTCCTTTCTTAATCTTTTTGAATGACGTGATTTTATCTTAGGACCACAAAATGGACATGCAAATTTACCCTTTGTCTACCTACCTACAATATTTAGATATGGAATATCTATGTCAAATATATTCATATATAAAATATTCTAACTACTCCATATCATTAGATGCAATTAAAGTGGAACTTAAAATTACAAACCACAAAATGAAGTTAACCGAGAGGAATCGTGTATTGTCCATACAACCATTGCATGGAATTGAAATTTCCTTTGTTGTATTGTTCTAGATACGTCATACATAGTTATGCCATTCCATAACTTCAGTAGCTCATCTATAAGAGGTTTGATGTATACATTCATATCTTTGACTTGGAACTTACCTGATTCATAATTTGAAGTACATATAAAATATATCATTATGAGAACCATTAAGATATATAAACCATGCAGAAGAGTAAAATAATAGATATATATATGAAATTAAGATACATATTACTACAAATGAGATGCCACAACTACATTATAAATAAAACAGTTTTCGTCAATAAAACTTGGAATAATCATCGACAACATTATGTGCTCCCTCTTTATTGACAACCATGGAGGAATGTTACTGTTGATAACAAAAATAGGCCACACCGTGTAAATGGATTTCATCTGTGCAAATGGATTAATACCATCTGCTACCAAATAAATCCTAAGATTACATGGTTCTTATTTAAAGTGAGGCCACTTTTCCTTAATATCTCTAAAAGCAGTACCATCTGCAGGCATTCGGATAACATCATCTTGACTTCTGTTCTTGGCATGGTAATCCATAAATTATGCTATGCTTTTGCACCTAAATAGTCGTTGCAAACGTGGAATGATGGGAATATAACAAAGAACCTTCCAAGGCACCTTTTTTGTTACTTTATCTGTACGATATCTACTTACATGACATTCCATACATTCTATTGCAAATTCATGCTGATTATAATATATAACATGGTCATCGAGGCATGCATGAATTGCTTCATAATGAATTCCAATCTCTTTCATGATGGAAGATAAATCTCGATATGTGCGAGGTAAAATATTTGATGGTTGTAACAAAAATTCAGCTATCAAGCTACCAAAAAAAAATGTTAATGTAATAAATAAATAATATTAACGAAACATGCTTCATCCATATGATGATCAATAATGAGTTAACAATACAATTATTACAGGAATACAAATAAAATTTATCATGATCCTATATATGTGATGGATTATTTTAGATACCTTAGCATCCATGTGATTGCAATGTTTGAAAGGCCATTCATAATCTTCAAGTTCATTATCAACAATATAGTAGAGAGAAGATTTGTTTTGGAGCCTTCATAAAGGGGTTCATATGCCTTATCGAGAACAGGTATATCATGAACATCATCAAAGTCATCGTCGTTTTCATTATTAACATCATTGTCATCCATTCTAACGTTAAATGAATCATGGATCAATGCATTTGTATCATCATCTTCAATTACATCATTGACATGATCATCTTGTTCAATATGATCATTCACTTATTCTCCATACACGCTCCATCATACTGATCCTGAACTTGTTCTAAAAACACTTCCTCTAGACGACATGCTATAGGGTGTCTTTCCTTTAATATAAATACATGGAAACATCAATAGATATACATTAATATATGAAAAAAAGTAATACATACAATTCCCAAAAAAAACGAATATAATAATGTTTATAATGCTAAACCTACAAATGGACGATATTAGTTCCCCCCCTCATCGTGTCCATGTTCCCTACAATGTTTTTTGGCTGTTAATATTAATATTATTCTCCTCTTAAATCCCGTACATTGAGTACACGGAAAATAACATTTGCCATCACCCCTTCGTTTCGTTGCATCCCATAGTCTAGCAAGCAATTCTCGATTGTCTTCGTTTGGATCTGGAATATTTAATCTATTTGACATTTTGTCATAAAATCCGTTAATGAATATAACCAGTTGTCTTAAAAAATCAAGTTCCATGCATCAACATTTTGTCAAACGGAGAGAAGTCGAAGAATAAAAAATTCTCGGCAAACTGTCTATCGATGAAAAAAAAAATCCCAGAGCCACCCGTTGATGAATAAAACAATTCCTGCAAACATCCGTTGAGGAACAAATAATTTTCACAAATCATCTGCCGCTTCCACAACAAACATGCCGAAATGTTTAAAAAAAATTATATTTATAATGGACATGCGTTGGACATTCAACACCTTGAACATAGTTACTGTTGAAAGTATGGGACAATAAAATTTAAAATCATGTAAAACTTAATTTTGTTTTATAAAAAAATCTATACATCCCATCAGATATCCAACTCTCAGGGGTCGGATAACTGACATTATTGGATTCACAGACGTCGAAGATCCAACATGGAAGTGTCAGTTATCCGACATGAAAAGGGTTGGAAATCCAACACCGTTGTGTCGGATATTCGACGGCTCTATAAATATTTTGTTATCAGCATTATTTTGAGTTATTGTTGTCTGACACATCCATACGAAATTTTGGATGACGTTAGATTCAGACGTCAAAATTCAGGTTCAATCTTTTTGTGAAGGAACGATATTCTTCATCCATAGCTGCATCCCAATCCGTATTTCCTGAAGCTTCTGCAAAGGGTTCTGGATCATGATTCTCGAAAACTTGAGCCAAAAGATAAGAGGCTCATTGAAACTAAGAATGTGTTGGATGTTGATGTCTAGGATCACCGGTAAGATCACTAGCTGCTTCACATGTTGAACGGACCCATTGAGGAAGCATTGGTGCTAGTGCAACTGGAGGAACATGAGTAGGCAAAGGTGGATTTTCATCCTCACTGTCATCATCAGAAATTGGAGTTGGAAACCTGTCAAGGAAGTTGGAAGAAGAAGAAGAAGAAGAAGAAGAAGAAGAAGGCACAATCACCAAATCAGGCTCGCAGGCCAAAGATGGAACAGCCGCCAAGTTAGGCTCACAGGCCAAGAGATTTTGATCAAATTTAACATCTCTTATAATGATTATATCATGATAATGTGGTTGAAGAAGTGTATAACCTTTTACATCTTCAGAATATCCAACAAATATGCACTTTTCACTTTTAGGCTACAATGCTTTCCATTTTTCATTCGAAATGTGAGCCCATGCTTCATAACCAAACACACGGAAGTGACTTACATTTGGTTTAATTTTACTCCATGCTTATTCTAGTGTTATACCTTGTAAAACCTTAGTTTGTGTGCGATTAACTATGTAATTTGCACAATTTATGGCCTCAGCCCAATATTGAAGACTTAGTCCCTTAGATTAGATCATACAATTAGCCATTTATTTTAAAGTGCAGTTCTTATGTTTAGCTAGACCATTTTGTTATGGTGTATATGGAATAGTGTGTTGTTGTTGGATTCCTTGTTCAGTGCAAAAAGTAGTGAAATTTTTGATAACATATTCTCCTCCATTTTCAGATCTTAACTTAATAATTTGATGACCAGATTGTTTTTCAACAAGGGCCTTGTAGGCCAAGAACATGTTAAATACTTTGTGCTTAATTTTTAGGAAGTAAACCTAAGTGTCTCTAGAGTAGTCATCAATGAAATTTAATAAATATTTGAAACCAAAAAAGGAAGCAGATGGAAGAGGACCACACAAGTCAGTATGCACAAGCTCCAAGGGAACCGAGGAGTGCTAAGAGGCACGTTTGTTAAAACTATCCCGATGATGATTTTCAAGTACACAACCGGAACAAACACCATCCTTGCAAGATACCATCGAAATACCAGTCACCATATTATCTTTACAGATTTGTTGCACTAAGTGTTAATTTAAGTGATCAAATCGCTCATGCCAAAGTTTGCTCGAGTTATCACTATGAGCAACAAAAACTGAAGGAAAAGGTGATGACCCAAAGTTGTTAAATTTGTACAACTTGGTAATATCATCAATAGTTCCAGTAGCAAGGACATTTTGAGGATTTTTAAAATCCTTTATTACAACTTGGTGAGGTCTAAACGTCACAGTTTTACCTTCACCCGAATGAGTAATTTGATAGACTCATAACAAATTGCAGGAAATTTTTGGAACACATAGTACATCACTAAAATGACCATTTTCTACTAGAACTATTCCAGATCCTACAACACTTAGAGATCTATCATCACCAACAAATATTTGTTTGGTGTTACATTCATGTATAGTAGAAAAGATGGCTTGATCCTTACCCATATGATAAGATGCTCCAGAATCAATGAGCTATTCATTTGAAGTAGAAGAAGAAGATGCAATATAATAATAACCAAAGCACAAAGTGCATGTCCATGAGAGGTATATTTTGAAGATGAATCTAGGCTGATGTGGTGCTTCTTCATTGATGCTTCCAAGGCTGCCATCTTCTTGAAACACTTAGATTCATCATGATTATCTTTCCCACAAAAATTGCAATGACGCTCAGTCTTATTTCCTTTTGGCCTAGATCCTTTGTCATTTTTTAAAGAAGGAACTGACTGAGAGGGTTTGGGACCCTTGTTTGTCTTATTATTGTGAAAATTATGTTTCTTGGGAGGCTTGGACTTTTCTTTCTGTTGAGACAATAAGGCTTTCCCATATGTATTTGCATTGTTAATTATTCCAAGATGAATGAGCTTATATTGCTCTCTAATTATGGAATCACAAAAGGATTAAAGACTAGGCTCTCGATAGCTAGATGTAGTCAAGGATTCTTTCATAGAGTAAAATGTAGATACAAAAACAGAATATGCAGGTCCAAGTTTGGAAATAATATTATAAATACATTGTTTGTCTTATTTCTTAATCTTGCATTCTTCACATAAGAGTCTAAGAGTTTTATACTTAGATAAATAGTCTTGAATGCATGAAAAATCACTTGGATTCAAAGAAATCAACTCATTCTCAAGTTGATGACCTCGAATTTCATTGCATTCACCAAACATAGATTCCAAGTTTTCCCAAGATTTATCAGGTTCATCAATTCCAGATATGTGGAATCACAAATCACTAGAGATTGACATCTCAATCAATCCTTGAGCTTCATCACATTTATTTTCCCATTTTATTTTCTTATCATCATCAGTGGGTTTTGTTTCTTTCCCTGAGGTAATCCTGAAAAGTCCCCTCCTTCGTAGAACATCTTCCATATGATATTTCCATGAGAAATAGTTAGAAATGATACTTATAATATCACAAGGGGCAGCCATACTATAAAATAATGTTTGAAAGAGTAGAAACTAACTATTTGGATACAAAGAGCTCAAAAAATTAGATTGTTTACAAAAAAAATGGAACTCAAAACTGATTATGGATGATGAAGTTATGCTTAATCAAATAAAATGTTGAAGATGCCCCCAATAGTGATGTGGATGATATTAACTTGACCAACTAAAAAAAGAACCCCCTTCTTCCCAAGATGAACCTTTGACAATCACTTACCATAAAGTTACTTTTTAAGTGCATCACTTTCGTAAAACAAGTGATGTTCACTTTTACAATAATGTTACTTTTAAATTGTGCGACAATAAGTTAAAAGACTTAAGTGACTTACTTTTATTTTATTTTATTTAAGTGAGATGAACTTTTACAATAAAATAACTTGAAAATAGAAATTGCATGCACTAAAAAGTAACTTAATAAGACTTGAACTCAAGACCTATTAAAGAATAAAGAACCTTTGAACCAAGTGAGCTAAGTTTAAAAAGTACATAAAAGAATGGAAAATGAAGGGGGTTTTTTTTTCCCTGCAAATCACCAAAAAAATGATAAACAAAAACAAACCAAAAAAATTTCACATTATGGGTGGGGTTATATCTTTGTTATCTTACCCGGGAATTCTGTGTTTTCAAGTTTTCTCTTTATTTCTGATTCGTCGTGATCGCACAAGGTGCATAACAAAGAGCATACGTAGCCGAGAAGACAAGAAAAAAAACTTCCCCTTTCTATTTCTGATTCACCGTATTCATGCAAGATGCATGGAAAAGAGCTTACACAACTAGGGAAGGCAACGGTTCGAGACTAAAACAATAAAGATCTAAAAAAAATAAAACAAAATCATCACTGTAACATTATACCTTTAGATTTGTCAAAATGGGTGTTTTTGGATCAAACAGAAATAGTTTTCAATGAAACGAAAACTATTTCTTAATGGAAATGGCACTCTAGACGCAATGAAACAACTCCCATAGGCCTCAAATACACAAAAACTATAGAACCAGAAACCCTTTCAAAGTTTTAGCAACACCGCTTCTAGATCTTGATTAAAACCAGAAGTGGCTCTTCATAAACGCTCTGATACCATGTTTGGGTACATGGGGTACTCCTAAAATACTGAACACCTAAAGCAACCACTTCACATAAAAGAATCACAGATCAATACACCGATGTTTGCCATGTGGTTAAAACCCTTGAGAGAGAAACAATCCACGACCCCAACCAAATAGCTACTTGGAGCAATTTATTATGCAAAAGAAATAAAGTTACATGAGCTTCTCATAATTGATCAACTAGCCAAGGACCCTCCATGCTCTTTAAATTAAGATCATGGACCAATCGAGTGTTAAGCGACAGATTAATGGTAGGTATGATCTAAGAGAAGTTGAACCATTGGATCAATTTATGTCTAGAACATATCATGACCATCGAATTAGAATATTTACAAATTCATACTAATCCATACTAAAGAAACACACTTTACCTAACAGATATATTACACAAGTTGATCTTAACTAACTCCTAAGTGTCTAAATATCCTAACACAAACTATCCATGTCCATATAAAGAAACAATTATCCATTGGAATGTATGGTTATTTAACCATAGTAATTGTTAATCTAGTAGGATCCTTTAGATTCCTAATCTACTAAGAGAATTCTATCCAATTTATGACACAATAAGAAAATCGTTTTACCTTGTCTTTCCACACCATTTGATGTCCACTACTATTGCAAGCACTAGAACTAACATCCACATTCTCAAATTTGCATTCATAACACCTTTGCACCTCTTATTGCAATCTCATCATTCTAACTTATAATAACATTTTCTATTAACACTTTGTTTGTGTGAGAACTATGCATTTCCTCATTCTAAATTTCACTACCATGATAACCAACAAATGCTTATTCGCCTAAGTAAATCACTTGCCTATTTGAAGAAAAGTGTTTGTTCTCCTCAATTTATGTGTATAATTGTTATCTATAACAATATACTATCTTGGAACCAACCGTGTATCTCTCTTGAACATTGTTTCATTGGGAGCCTTTTATACTCCAATCCCAAAAATCAACCCCACTATGAATATTAAGTAACTATCCATATTATGGACATAGTTCTATCTACCAAGATACCTAGGTATCCATCCAAATTTCTTGCTAGCTCTTTAGGAAAATAGCGTATATATGAAAATTGTACCCAAGTCCATCTTAAATTCTATGTAGATTCCAATAAAGGACATGACACAATATTCTTCAAATAATTTTTCATCAAGGAAAACCTAGAGGAGAAAAAAATACTTATTTTCTTAAGCTACAATAAATCTTAGAATATTCGAGAATGAATTTTACATTTCAAAATATTGCCACAAAATGCTAACGATGACCACCAAAGAATTCTTACTCGTTTCTTTGGAATAATGCACTTGATTGATGCCTTTTCGTGTATCTTCAACACCTTGGTTTAGTCTATGTATTTTATCTTCCATGGTTCCCCTATCATTTGTTGGAGTTGGAAATTCCAACTAAATAACTTAACTATCATAATGAGGTTGTGGTTCTCAGTATGTATGACATTGAAACCAGGATTTATAAACTACCAAAAAGAGGCGCACCATCCTAGTATTGGAGAGTGCATACAATATTCTAGACTAGTGGTTGTAATAAATCACAGTTTTTGTCAAATATATTTTATCTCTTCTCCTTATTCTTCTTTTCATTCCTTGTCCATGTTTATTGAATCAATTTCATTGGAAGTGAACTTTCCAACAACATTATGATCATTTTGGAAATTGTTATTGGCTTCATTGCCTCTTCCTATGGATTCCTAATGGAAAAAAAACTTTAAGGGTAGTAAGTCTCTTAGAGACCACAAATCCCATGCGAGTTGAATACTCCAAATAAAACAATGTCCTTTTTTAACCAAAATTCCTCCCAAGCAACCATAGCATCCTAATTACTCTTATTTTTTCCCTATTGAGTGAACATACATGCAATTACTTGAACCATTCATATGTACCCTACTTGGAATCTTGACCAAACGAGAATCTATTTGATCATCTACAATCATAACTAACAAGGAAGACTTATTCTTCCCATCCCTCCTCTTAGCACTAAGTAAAACATTCTATGGTTTATTCCTCCTTTGTTGAATATTTTTGATAAGGGGTTACTAATGTCTAGTATATAACAAAACAACAGTGAACAATCAGCTCTTGTTTGTAGCTTATGATGAGTCCTTCATAACTATGCCTCTCCAATTTGGTTCCAACAATCATGTGCACACAGGAATAAGAACTAAGAACATTATTCAATTTGATATATTCACTACTACATTTCGACCAAAAATCCGATGGCTGTATTGTCGGATTTTCGACACTTCCCTATCGCATGTACGACACTATGAATTTTTTTAAGCGTCGGTGGATTTTCGGCGGTTATCCGACATATTTCAAAACCGTCAGTGAAGTGACAGCTTTAAAAATTGTCGGTTAAGAGACATCTTTCTTAAAAAAAATTGCCTACAGGCATCGCTTAAGCGACGGTTGTTGAAATTTAAAAAAAAAAAAATTGCCTACAAGCGTCGCTTAAGCTACGGTTGTTGAATTTAAAAAAAAAAAGAAATTTCCTGCAGGCGTCGCTTAAGCGATGGTTGTTGAAATTTTTTATAAAAAAAATTGCTTGCAGGCGTCGCTTAAGCGACGGTGTTTGAAATTTAAAAAAAAAAAATTACCCTCACATTGTGGTAGGGTCCAAATATATTACTTTGATAAGCATTGCTGATAGAGATTTAAATTATGGTCCATCAGAGAGCAAACATACAGACTGCCTAATAGTTTCAATCATCCTCAAGATTTGTATAGGGAAAAACTAAACAATGTACATAAAGATGAACTAAATAAGTGCATGTCTATTAGCTCTGTTTTTCAGTTTAGATATCAAGTTGGGGAAAGAATGAATAACAACTTCTATAGACAAAGTCCTATCCAACAGAGTTGTCATGTTTATGTAATTCTACAAATATCACTTACAATTGCTTTAGTATTAATTACATTGTTTTACCCCACAAATGAGGGGTACCACAAATTGTTCATTCTAGCAAATATTTTCTCCATAGTTGAACATTGTACATAAGGTGACAAAGTTGGTATCCATAGAACTTATCAAAAAAGGAAAACCATCTCTTTGTAGTATTAGGAGTGTAGGAGAATGAAAAACATTCCAAGTTAGAAGATAGTGAAAGAATTTTTGTCGAAATTGGCATTACTAAGTATTCAAGAACAACACTAAGATTGTATCATCCACCAATTTGTGGAAATAATTATGGGAAATATAACAAGTTTCAACAACACACTACAAGCCAGTACATTGTAAAACATGGTTTCCATGGATCTGAATGGAAACCAACCATAGTAGGGGCAGTGGGAAAGCAAACCTTCCATGCAAAAAACCAAATCAATGTTGCCTCAAAAATAAAGAGAAAAAAATGAAATTACTCCTCATTTTTACAACCATTTTCAATTGTAACTTATCTTAATTTCTTGTAGAAACTATTAACAAGACTAGAAATTACTCAACCACTTTACAAATACACACACCAATGGGCTCTCAAGAGTTTTCACCTTATCCCAGCTCACAGGCAAATTCCTCCTGCCACAACCTTCTCCCACAAAAATGGTCTAGAAGGACGTGCAATGCCATGCTGACAACAATGGTGTGACATCTAAATCCCAAAAATTTCATGGCCATGCTTGCAAATTACTAACACAATGCACATACCTGTAATATATCCTTTGACGTTTCAGAACAAAGGCTCTTTAGAGTAAAGTTGAATTCTGAAGACACGACTAATCTGATAAATTAGTAGAATTTCCTTTCTTAGCAACGATATCTAAAGAACTTCCATCTTTGTAGACTATGACAATGCAGAATTCTTGCCTAGAGAAGCTGGCGCAGCTGTTCATTTTCTCTTCGGAGGGCTTGCACTTCCTTCATTAAATCTGATTGTTTTTCTAGCACTGAGGTCATCAAGGAGCCCATTTCTGTCTGGATATTTTAAATGAGGAAGGCAATAAAAAAATAAGTCTCTAGAATGATGTTATACCAGGGTAAAAAATTATAAAATGAAGCGTAGGAGAAATTTCATTGTAGATTCTTTATTTATAGCGATACAAATGACAGTTACCATACCTGTTGAATGTGAAATTGACGAAGTAATTCAAGGTGCAGGTTTTACACATCTTCATGGATGCCTTTCTGCACAGAACCGAGACTTTCCTCTAGTGTATGTTGTACCAACTGAAGTGTGAATAATGGTGGCCCTTGTGGATTATAGTCCAACTGCAATAAACCCCTCTCAGAATTCATTTGTGGATTGGTGCATGAAAAGGATATTAACCTATCAAAACCTTTTTCAAAAACTTGTACACTCAATAAGTATTGCCAAATTTCTATGTTAAATTTCAATAGATGCCTACCACAGTATTGAATACACATTCTTCCGCTGTGTGTGTACTGTGTATGTGTGCGAGAGTGAGAAAGAGAGACAGAGAGTGAGATCCCTAAAACTCCAAGATAACACTTAGTAGAACATTATTGGCATCAACAATTACTAAAACTAATTTATCATGAGAAAAGCACCTCATGCATGATGCATAAGAACAAGGATAAAGATAACATTATTGGCATCAACAATTACTAAAACTAATTTATCATGAGAAAAGCACCTCATGCATGATGCATAAGAACAAGGATAAAGATAACATTCTGTGAAAGAAACGTGTTTCTTGTAAAATTCAAATCTTGTCAAAAAGCTTATTCCATTGTGTGGTGCTAACACTTTCCTTGTCTAAAGCTTATTTAGAGAGCAGAAGACTTTCGTTGTTAAAAATCTTATTTAGACAACATATGGATTTCCTTGTCAAAAATATTATTCCATTGTTCGGTGCTAAGACTTTCCTTGTCAATTCTGTACAATAATATATGACATTGTAAAGGAATAAGCAATTTAGCTTGGAAATGTGATCTTTCTTTCAGATATTGCTTTTGAATTTAACAAATTTGAACATAAAATGATTTGGCTGAAGAAAATTTGGGGAGAAAATACATGTAAGCCAATCTGTGATAATAAACTCCTATGAGAAAAATGCTACTGCATAGTTAGTTCCCATCTATTCTATTCTAAACAAGCAGACAAAGGAAATTTACAATAAAATGCTTGTGAGAATATTTCCAATACTGCAAAAGCAAATACTTACATTAGCTGGTATAGAAGATGATGTTGTAGCTAAACTAACATCTGGTCTTGAGAACATAGCATTTTCAGAGTCCTTTTTTCCATCAGAAGGAGCATCCGATCCAATTTTCTCCTCCCTCCTCTCTGCACCTATTTTCTTTTGTTTTGGTGAACCTGCATTTGGCAATGCTCCGTCACCAGGAAAAGAAACACCTTTGGGCAAGTTTGTATTTGATTTTTTGTCAACATAAGCCATGTACCTCCTCGGTATCCCCATAGGTATCGATGTGGATGTTTCAGTATTTGATGGTACTATTATACTTTTTGATCCTAAGGCAGATGACATTCCACTCACTGGAAGAACAAAGGAAGTAACCCATATCAAAAAGCCTATGACAGACAAGCAAGTGGTCACCCAAGATGTGAAGGGACAACCAAAAAACTCTCACTAGAAAGACTACAATGGCTAGAGTCCTAGACTATCCTTCGATACAAGACAGTATGCCATCTCTTCTTAATAAAGCATGCTTGAATATAACTTGACAAGTGGAGTAATCCAACTCATGTACCCAGCAATTACATTTTCCAAGGGCAATGTCAATTTCATCCACGACATCTGTTTCTTCCAACACATGTATCCAAACTGCAATCATTCCAAAACAGATATTGTTGTCAAGTTAGATAAAGATAAAGGCATGCTTGATAACAATAATGAAGCATGCTTGATAAAAATTAAGCATGCTTGATAAAAGCATGCAATAATAAAGCATGCTTGATAAAAATTAAGCATCAATGTGAATTCGAAAAAGCATCAGATTCGAACTTACATCCATGGAACATCACCTACAAGCATCCAATCCCCCTCTTTGTCTTCGTAAGTCAAAAAGTAATCAGAACAATCCCCCACAAGCCATGAATTTTTTGACTAGCCAAAAATTCCATTTTCTTGAACTACAACATCACCTTAAAGACAAATGGATCAAGAGATGCTTGGAGATTGCATATGACATGATTCAATTTCTCAAAGTAGAATCTAATTGGTCTGATCTCTATTCTATTGTTTGTCGCATTTTGGAAGTGTGGCAAAATAGGGAAGCTTCCCAAGTGCATGATCTTATACTTGAAAGATATTGTTTTGTACTTGGCTGGATCACTCTATCAGATATTGATGTTAAGGAAGCTGGTGCTTTGCCATGGAGTCCTGAATTGGGCAGAGACAAGTTGCTTGAAATTGAATACTTCATAAGTTTTAGCAAAATTTTGCGCCATAATGTTCATTTTGGCCATACAGGGGAGCTATCACAGCTGGAAAATATCATTCTAGATATACTCTCTCAGCTTCAAACATTATACAAAGAGCATAGTGTGAAGGAAAGGGGTTGGTTATTCTTAAGGCATAGTGCATGGCTGTCTTTAATTTTATCATTGCTCCAAGTAGGTCTGTGGAAAGTGTCTCTGAGAAAGATCCTAGTTTCAAGAGAGGACACATTTTGGATAGAGCAGACATCTAAAGATACTTCATTACACACACTTTGTGAGCAGTTAGTTTTTTGTGTATTGAAGGATGGGCAATCAAGTGTTTTGCTGAAAATATTGACATCCCTTTTCAGCATGCATGTCGGGGCACTGTGAAAAGCTGTGCTTTTTGTTCTTGATGGAAAAGAATGCAAAGATGATGCATTGTTTTCACTAAATTTCCTGCTTCAAGGAGGTTATGACAAGTCAAATCAGGTTACAACATTATGTTTTTATTTTGAGTTGGCCAATTAAGGAAAGATATAAACCTTGAATAATAAAAATTGCCAATTTAAGCTTTTCATTAAGCATTTTTCCCATTGGCTAAATTTTCTTTAAATTTTCACTGTATGTCAATATCCCAAGTTCTTTAAGAAATGTGTTTTCAATTTCAACATCTACTACATGTTTTCTTAAAGTACCCCATGAGGTAACTTCAGTAAGTTTCAGAAAATAACTTCGATTTATCATACTGAACAGTACTGAGTATAGAGTTTTCTATGGTAAGGGAAACAAAATTATAAAGTAATTTATCTTAACTTTAACGTCCTGAACAAAGTGGCTGAAGCTAGTGCCAAATTCCCCTTAAATCTGGTGTGTTTGAATGAATTGTAGTCTGTGTTCCACAAAATATCTAGGCCCGTAAAACAGTTGATTTAGATTCTATTACATGTACTGTTTGCATTGCACAGTGTATCCTTTCAAAGCAGTCTGTCATTAAAATCTGGTTTGATAATTACATCAGACAAATTTGATTTGCTTCAAACTCAGTTCAGATAATAATCAATTTATAATTTTATATCCATATGTAACATCAAATTACTCCTGCGCATATAGACATTGTTGTTGTGTGATAAGACAAAGTAACTTAGTTCTATGCTAGAGAAGTTCTGACTAGGGAACTCCTTTAAATGTGCATATATCGATACCTCTGTTAGTTAGAAATTTATTCTGAAACAGGAGATGTTAACAGTATGTGTTATATTTGCTTCTTTATAGAATGTAAAATAAAAATTTGATCCTGAATATTTCAGGATTAGGTTAGAAGGGATGAAAGTAGGTACCTGTATATGTTGAGCCATTTTACATTGAGATGGCCAAATGGATTCACTTGTTAATAAATCCCATGTATATGTAACAAGCCCGAAGAGATATATCAGCTTGTAAGGGCCAAATGAAGTCTGATACCATCAGTTCATCCTGTGTTGGTTACTAACTAGTAAACTTCCCAAAAATCAATGAGTACCTAGTATTTGATCATGTCAGAAGGCCAATTCAAAAATGTACAATGCAGTTTCCTTATCAGCTTATGCTAGTAATTTGAAACCATTAGCTTCACCAATAATCCCCAGAAGAACACTGTCCATCAGGTTTTACTAAGTTGACTTCCATAGGTTTACAAATGACCGTGGATGGATTTGAGCTACTAATAAAAAACAAAATACCAAACTCTAATGTTGTGTACTCTACCTTGATGTATTTGTAGATAGCAAGGAAATGTGTGTTTCCAACAATTTTTCCTATAAATTTCAACCCGAACCTTCTCACTGTCATTTTAGAAGTGGCAGTTTGAGTATCATTCTTGGAATGGAATTGATTCTTAACCATTACAAGTCCGAAATATTTTTAGCAAATATAAAGGGACTAATCAATATTTCATCATCTTGTAAACTTTGGTCCCCAAAGATTCCCATGAGTGAAGGGTATTTTGAACCTCTGTGGTAACCCATTTGATGCAGCAGTTTCTGCTGATGTTGTGTTAATTGTTTAGAGAGCAACTGGCGACCATATAAATTCAAGCAATAGGGGTATTAGGCGAAGTTGCAGGACTTAGATAAATGTTCCCTCTTGGAATATTTTTCCATACGAAAGCATAGTAATATAAGAGCTATTTCTGGCTTTATAGCCAATCTTTTCCTGCCTGGAAAATGGTGGTTCTGGAAAAATTCACAGTACACATGATTCTTATAAGCTCAACCATTTAATTTTTATTTGGAGATGTTATTAATATTGGAAACAAGTTCGATTTCTAGATCAAATGGATTAAATACATTCCATTGCACTTTCTCTTATGAAGCAATTTGAACAAAGCTCCTATCATCTATGTGGTAAATGATATGTCCTTGGGTTTCCTATGACTTCTGAGAAGTGCTCTATCATCTCATTCTGTTTTGAACACAGTTCCTCAAGGAAATCTAATCAATTCTGATGGAATCCTATTTGTAAGTTCTGAAAAGAATTAATGAGCTTTTCTCAAATTAACCCATGCTTGTTTGATTAACTAGAGGACAGTTGTTACAGCCAAAGGAAAACATGCAAGTGTGGTTATGTACTAAGAAAGATAAGTTGTAATCAATCCCAAAGGCCACCATGAACTTCCCTTGGATATTACCCTAAAAGCATGCTTGAAAATGATGTATAGCAGCTAAGTCAACTTCCAATGACCCTAAAATGAACAAAAGTTCATTTACTATTCTGTTGTTTGTCGCATTTTGGAAGTGTGGAAGAATAGGGAAGCTTCCCAAGTGCATGAGGTTATACTTGAAAGATATTGTATTGTACTTAGCTGGATCACTCTATCATATATTGATGTTAAGGAAGTTGGTGCTTTGCCATGGAGTCCTGAATTGGGCAGAGACAAGTTGCTTGAAATTGAATACTTCATAATTTTTAGCATAATTCTATGCCATAATGTTCATTTTGGCCATACATGGGAGCTATCACAGCTGGAAAATATCATTCTAGATATACTCTCTCAGCTTCAAACATTATACAAAGAGCATAGCGTGAAGGAAAGGGGTTAGTTATTCTTAAGGCATAGTGCATGGTTGTCTTTAATTTTATCATTGCTCCAGGAAGGTCTGTGGAAAGTGTCTCTGAGAAAGATTCTAGTTTAAAGAGAGGACACATTTTGGATAGAGCAGAGGTAGAGCTGCAAAAATTGCTTTAAGTGAACCTGAGACATGGTTACAATCCTGGAGACTCGAGAAGAGGAATATGCAAAACAGGAGGAGGTTTGACAGAACTAAGAAAACATACTCATAGCCTATGTGTCGATCCTCTGTTACAGTCTTGTGGATAAATGATCTAAGCTCCTTGATCTCTCTGTTCTCCCAGATCTCTAGAAGCCAAGAAGCTCTCTAAAACTATTGATGCCTTGTTAACTTCTTCCCTCTTTTCATACTCCTCTGGATGTTGTTGTAGTAGTGAATTGACTTATAGTAGGGAATCAATGTATCACATCTGTGAATAAGTGAGTGAGATGATATTTAAAGAACCTACCAACCATCTGACAAATTTAACATATCTTGATCAACATATGCTCATTATTTGCCTCACTCCAGCTTCAGTTCCACCAGCATGGAACTCAGACAACATCAAATAGGTCCACAAACTCAAACAATTGAGGGGTGGTAGATGATCATATCCAAGTAAATCAGAGTCTCGGACATGGATATTAAGACAACCTATGAAAAAATGAATGCTCAGATAGAAAAAATCTTTGTTGGAAATGTTTGGAAGATAGGGTTAAAAAAACTGCACCAAAATTATGCCCAGAAAATGTACAATACATACCAGTGAGAATTGAAGAGATACGATAAGATAAGATGATATAATTTTATTAATATCCAACAAATGAGCAAAGTAGTTCAATGGTATTGTACAATACATAAGTGTAGATACAAAGTGTAAGTGTGGAGGCCACTCCTTTAAAAGGAAAAAAGAAAGCTAATCTATAAGATCTAAGCTCTATTGACTAAAAGCTAAACTGGAAAACAATGCTCTTGAAGACAGTACAAGGGAAAGAGCCTCAAGGCTCCAAGTGCCTATGGTTGGAAGGAGGGCATTGTCCTCATCTGTAGTTACCACTACCAAATGTGCAACTCTTCTACCATATGAGGTTGAAGGAAAGGATATCTAGATAGAGGATTGGTTGGAAGAGCTGAATCTAGCTTGGGGAATGTCTCTCTATCTAGAAGAGGTGGCCCGATTCTAGGAACTGGAGGATGATTGTTACTTGTTGGTTCTACATATATTGTCTCGAGTTCTAAGTCAATAACTCTGTATGGGTCTCACTATGGGGGTTCGAATTGCCTCTCAGGGTTTGATGACTCTGGGGGTTAAGATGGTGATTCTCTCGAGTCTCTACATGCCTCTTGGCGCCACTATACATTGGGAGCACCAGAAGAAATATGTGATCGAATTATTAGTCTCTAGACATGATGGTACTTGAAGAATGCAAGATTTAAACTTGACTGCCTCTCCCATTTAAGCACTAGGCACCACTGACTACCTCTCTCACTATTCTTTTTGTCATGTTTCTAACATTGTTTTCACCATCTTTATAAATATGAAGATATATCATTTTTTCTTTGCAATAGCCAAAGTTCCAAACATTTTGATACCTTTAGAAATGTAGACCCAACACAAAGGATCCTTCGCTAGTAGCTATGTTGGTTGCAAGTTTTCAAAATATTTAGTGTCAACTATATCCAGATAGGTTTTGGATCATATTCTACGTGGATATGTATTTGAACATAAAGGACACTTTATCTTAGAACAATCATACCATGGAGATGTGGGAGGTCCTTCTAAAAGTGGTATTACAAGAAAAATTCTTCGAAGTCAGACAAGTTTGGTCATTGACTTCATTTGTAAAGGTGACATTACAAGAAAAGTTCTTCGAAGTCAGACAAGTTTGGCCATTGACTTCATTTGTAAAGGTGACATTACAAGAAAATTTCTTCAATGTCAAACAAGTTTTGTCATCGACTTCTTGTAAAACATTCATTACAAGGAATGTTCTTCAAAGTCAAACAACTTCGGTTATTGAATTATGTTGAGCATAAATTAAAATTGGAGTAGGTTTTGAAATATTTTATTAACTACAAATGAATCGAATTTTCAGAAGATAATCCTAGAAAGGACACAAGGAAGCCATAGGGGAAGACTCTATGTTGTATGTCAAATTGAGATGTTTATTTTATTTAGTCACAATAATCAGTGAGGTGTTAGTCATAGTGATCTGTGAGGTATGATGCCACTGATAGCACAGGGAAAATTTAGTTTTTGAGATGAAGTGTTTTAAATCAATTATGGTCATTATAATGAGTCATGTTCATACACATACTGTTCTTTAAATGCCCCTCTTTCAATTCCACTGATATACATATACTGTTCTTTCAATGCCCCTCTCAAAGTAGACCAATTTTCCAAATAAAGCAAATAGAACAAATATGGAAGTATTATTAATATTGACTATGGTTGGAAAAAAAATCAAGTTACAAATACTATATAACTAGAGTAGACAGTGAAATATTGTAGAATAATAGTGAGCTTAGCATCTATAACCATTTGTGTAGAATATTCACGAGTCCTACCAACTCAACATGCTCACCCATTCGGATGGTTGCTGATGGGAAGTTATAGTTAGCAGAGTACATTCCAAAGAATATAAAAGGCCAGCTTTGAGTTTGAATTGAGGACACTACAGACCATCTGATGTGAACCTTCTGCATCCTGGGTAATTTATTTTCTGCGTTTCTTGAAACCCACCACCCAAGCCATAGGTTTGGAAAATTCAAAATATTGTACTACTCTATATCAGAAGTGCATAGCCAATAGTAAGAGAAATATATTGTATAATCCATTCTTCATATCATATAATATGAATACATTGCTGGCTGTAAGAGAAATTAACACACAATAGCTCACCAATCTGTGGCGTTCCATTGCAGGAACAACCATAATCTTCTTTGAAACTTAATCTATGCCTTAGAGGAAGAGAAAATCTAGCTCCGATTACAAACTGTTGGATCTTGGCTCAATGACTACACAAGTATCATTCAGAAACCTACAGTTTCAAATTCCAAAATAACTGCTAATACCTTGACCATTCAAGAGTATATACCGGGACACATGTGTCTAAAACACTTTTATTTCTTTATGCAAGTAAATACTTACAAAAAAATACAGAGAGCAATCAAACTTTCTGTAGCAGCTAGGGAAAATACACCACTAACCCAAAAGGGAAGACAAATAATCGCAAACATTTATACAAGATAGCAGTCTAACAGTTATGGAAAATACACATTAACCACACCTGGGATTGGAGAACTCGTAGAGCTTTCCTCTTGGAGAGAAAATCATAAGTCCCACCTCGGCATCGTAGAGCACCAAGATCTCGTAAGCTTTCTTGAGCAGCCCGTTCCTGCGCTTAGAAAACGTAACCTTCCTGCTCGCAGCATTCTCGATTCTTTTCATCAGGGTTTTTCTCCTCACCATTCTCCTCCCCTTTCTTTTCTTCCCTCAAAACGGGTCACTCACATCATCTCAGGAATATCAGATCTGGGATATAGAACCATCACACAATAGAAATCAAGAATCGCTAAAATTGAAACCCAGTAGTGGCTGCTGATAACTGAACTGTCTCTTGAACCCCAAAAGTTGGGAATCAGAATCCAATTGCAGAGAGGCCAAAATGTAGTAATTACAAACGTATACCCAGGCCTCTCATCAATCTACCCCGTTTAGATACGTATACATACTGGTTGTGAAAAATAACAGTACAGTGTGAAATAACCTAGCAACATACCAAACCGAATTTCCACATTATCAACATGACAAAGACTACAAATTGCTTAAAGTGGACATTACCCAATGTGGAACAAAATCTACCCAATGTGGAACTTCGTCTATTTGAAGTTGTTCACGTGACAAAGAGTACGAATTGTTGAAACTGGCGCTTTCATGAAAGAGGATCCATCATATTAGAAGGCCATTTTTTCAATAAACCCATGAAACTTTGATCCATGTTCACTTTCAAGACTATCGACCTCATGTCATAAGATGTCAATCTAGTCATCTGGTATGTATTTCTCACATATACTAAATAGAAGTTCAAACAAAGAAAACATTGAAAGTAAGAAAATGGAAAATGACCAAAGTTCATTATGATGATTTTAAAGACAAATAATTGAAGACAGTATTCCATTATGATGATTTTAAAAAACACCCCAATATGATTTATTTACATTATTTATTCATATATTACTTAATGTTAAAGGTTTATAGATATATTAAATATATATGATCCATGAATTACCTAGAACTTGTTGCTTAAAGGTTAAATGGCTATATACACTAAACCCTTATTTTTTTCAAGAATGTTATATCACCCTCATCAAAATTTTCCTTTTCACCATTGTGTCAATGTTATCAAGCATACTTTATCCACCTATCCCAACTATTTTGTTTCCTTTGTGGTGTGATTTATGGTGTTACCATTGTTGCATGACCTAAACTTAGGTTATGTTCAAGAAAATTCGTAACGTAGCAAGGACCTAGAAGAATTAAAGGGAAATACCAAATTAATGATAATTACCATGCACTCTATATTCTTAACTGACACATACACATTCACATAGAATCTCTTAGATTTTAGATCTTTCATCTCAACTAGATGGACAAAATATAAGGAAGCCTCTGTAATTGACATTTCTAAACATGTTTCCAATAAGTGACATACCTTATGTACATTAATTTGACATGCATAGTTTGTGACTAGTGAAATATTAATTTATTCTTTCAACTTGCAATAGTTCAATAAGCTTCATACCAAATTAAAAATTTTATCCACCACATGGAACTAACATGAAAACACTTAAGCTTGTCAACCTAAGCGTCGGATATGCGATGGCTATGTCGTCGCTTAAGCGACGCTTCCTAACGCGCCGTCGGTTAAGAGACGCTTATGAGACTAGCCGTCGCTTAAGCAACACTTATGGCCACATTTACAAAAAAAAAAAATTATCCTTGTGATTTTTGGTAAGTTTAAAAAAAGAAATCCACGTGTCGTCGGATTTTTCCGTTGGATTTTGGATCGAAATGTAGTAGTGATTGCACATCTATGGAGGGCCCATCTTCTTTAGGATTGGCTCTAGTCTCATCAAGAAAATTTTCAACTTCAAGTGTATTTTCATTCATCTTATATGCATAAGAAATTTAAAATGAGATTAACCACTACACGTTAGTAGATGACATGTATTCCAATCTCAAATGGTGACAAATACATGTGAGAATCTTTGGTGTTCCTCCTTAATCGATCCTTCTAAACCTTTTCCTTATATATGAAGTAAATTTAAGCATCCTTATTCACTAATTGGCAGCACCCTTTACCTAGAAAATGATCTCCTTCAAAAAAAAAAAAAATCCACTAGACAACATTACCTCTTCTTTGATAACAAAAGAATCTCCTCTTCCTTATAAGATCGTTCATTTCTTATGTGATCATGGTGTTGTGCTTCACCATTACTGATTCTCTTTTTCAAGTATTCAAATAGAGTTACTTCTCTCTATTGAAATGTCTAATTCATAATTACAACATATGGGAATATTTTACACACTTGGTAAGGATGCATTTTGATAAAAGGCTCTAGGATGGAATGGGACATATAGAGGATTCACTCTATACATTTGTATTCTCCAAATATTAATTTAGAGACACAACAAATCTCCTCTTCATCAACTATATCAACAATGATCTTCAGACATCTTTTTCTATTACTAGTTGTAATTTCTAATGTGAACTCCATGCCACGCTATCTATGATTATATGATACATTAGGAAGAAGAGTGAGACTAAAATAATTGGGAAAAAAATATAGAAGAGTTTAGGGAACTAGAGAAACTATGGTAGGTTGTTATTGTTGAACCCCCATGAAGAAGAACCCAAACTCTTATGTTAAACGATAAGATGTAAGAATTTATTAGAAAATGGGACATTATTAGAGAAACTATGTAATAATTTATTACTAAAGTGGACAATTTTTTTAATATGTTTTCTTTCGAAATCAATCCCAGGTTATAATGGACAATTACAAAAATTAGAAAACTTGGTTTGAGATGGAAACTACAAGTGTCACAGATTGGCCATGGGGAGATCATATGCATTCATATTTCAGATGACCATATCAGTGATAACAATAACAATACTTCAACCTGTTCAATTTGTCTCAATGATTTTGAAATGGGATAATTTGGGGGTCAGCTCCATTGTAGTTAGTTACACCACCAAGATTACATTTCGACATGGTTTACATCAAATAATGGTTGTCCCATCTATTAATAATTGTAATCTCAAGGGTGCATTATCGTCAATAGTGCAATAATTAGTTAGTTAGTTGAGTAGTTGATTTTGTTACATTACCTAGAATTAGGGACTCATAGTATTTGTTGACCCATGGTTTTGCTGTTATGTAGTCTTATAAATAATTGTGTTAATAATGAGAAGGAATTCTATTCCCTAGGAAATCAATATTTCCACTTGTGTTTTATGTCTTTTACTGTCTCTTCTTTAATATTTAACATAGTATCATAGCATGGGATATACTACTATAGCATGGGATATACTGAAAGAAGTGCTCAGTGAGGAACCAATTGCAGAAGAAGATGGCTTTGCAAGTCATGCAAAGCACCAAGAATAAATTCAATAAGTCCATGTATTTGAGGAAGTTAGTGATCATGTAATCCCAACAAATTTTGTTGATCCAGTTATGTTTGTTGATGATGGTGAAATCAAACCTGTCAATGTAGCCATGTCTAGTGATGTCAGTGATAGTCTCTCTAAGAAAGAGACAATTATTTGTAGCATAGAAGATACAACACTTGCTGACAATGAGCAAGAAACATTTGATAGAAGCACAAAAGAAACAGTAGCAGACAATCCACCCTTGAATAAGAAAACTAGAAATTTGAGGGAGATATATGAGAACACTCCCATAATAGATGGGAAACTTCAGTATGCTTCATTTTCTTCTCATCCCACATTTTCTAAGACGCATTTAAGGATGCATATGGGTCCAAGTACATTAAGAATTCAATAAGAATGAAGAAGTAGCTACAATTGATGAGGAACATGAAAAAAACATGCTGAAATAGAAGAAGAAAAAAAAATACTTGCACTATGTTCCAAAAGCTAAAGACAACACTGAAGAACACCTACATGGCATCAAGATCCAGAAGTGAAAGAAGAAGCAGTCCAACTAAACATAAAGGAAGAATGTAAAGATGAATTTTTTGGATGGATTGTAATCCTAGCTGAGACATAGACTAACATCTACATTTTGCATTGATAGTGTTTAAAGTATTTTCCTAGTTGAGATGAACGGGGTGTGTTAATAATTTCTGACCCATGGTTTTGTTGTTATGTAGTCTTGTAAATACTTGTGTTAATAATGAAAAGGCACTCCATTGCACAAGAAATCAATATGTTGAGTTGTGTTTTACATGTTTTACTACCTCTTTTTTCATCTTTAAGACCATCCGTTGTAGAGTATTTCCACAAAGTCGAGTAATTATTAATCGTAATGACTTATTATGAGGTATTTACTTTATTATGGTAAACAATTAAGAGTATTGGATTAGTATCAATATTTTCTTTTTGTCATTAAATGTTAGAGGTTTACGTTTTACAATATATTTACTCAGATTTATGTTTTAAACATAAAGAAAAATATAATAATAACTATAAGACAATATTCATGTTGTTCATTTCATGTTTTGTAGTTTTATTGAAAATATAGTTATATGTTCTTCTTTCTTCTAGATGTTTCTTTATATTAAATTCTCTAAGAGTGTTATACAATTTCAAGTTAGCCATTGTTGAGGTTTTAATCATTATCTTTTCAAATGATAAGAATCATAAAAAAACATGATAATTATGAATTAATATTTCCAACACTTTCTTTTAATGATTATTTATTTTAATATAAAATTCTACACCATGAATCTCCTATTTATCTTATGCATCAAATTCTACACAAAAAATTTGAGTAACTCCTCATCAACATTGTCTTTATTTATGGTTTAACATAGAGGTTGCATATCATACCTAAATCATCCATGTATTAACAAACTATGAATGTCAATATAATGAAACAACCACTCATTGAAATGCATCGATATCTAACCATAGTAATTTTTAGTCTAGTAGGATCTTTCAGATACATTGTCTACTGAGAGAATTTTATCCAATTGATGACCTACTCCTCCGATTGGTTGCCAAATCCATAACATAGGTTATTGAACAAGTTATAAAAAATTGTCAAAGGATTTATAAAGAACATGCGAGAATTGTTGCACATATAAGATGTGATTCACATTTCCATATGCACATTGCTTTTATTGAACACAACAAACAAAATTTTACCTTGTTTTTCCACACCTTTTGATGTCCACTATTGTTGTAAGCATATGTTGAATTTTAGGGTTAAAAGAGTTTTTAATATAGTTTATGAACTTTAATGCATGAACATAATTAAAAAGTCATATTCAAAATAGTATTTCTCTAATAAATTCAAAGTGTAATAAACCAAACATAATTTTTATCTCTTTTAACTTAACGATCCATTAGTCAGTAACTTACTATTGGTCATCGAGATTCATAAAATTCCATGTACACTAGATATCAGTAGTAAAGAATCATAACCACGATACAATTATTTGGTCCTTAAGATAGACTTACCTTCAAATCCAACAAGTATCAGATCTAGTCAATTAACTATCGTATCTTTTACCATCTTTATCACCTTGATGGCCAATGAAATCCTTCGGCCAATATCTATAAAGTTCAAATCCAAAAATTGAAGTCCTTGTTGGTACTTTTGAAACCCTTACCTTAGGATCATGTAGAATCTGTTCCCCTCAATATAGAGTTAGCTACAGCCTAAGTTCTTATACCATTACGGTTACAAGACTTTTTAACATGAGTAATGAAATTTAATGCATGAACATATTTTAAAATGTATTTTCAAAATATTACTTCTCTAATCAATTTAAACTTTAATAAACCAAACATAATTTTCATCTCTTTCAACTTAACGCTCCATTAGTCACTGTGTTATAGTTTTCATTGATATTCATCAAATGCCATGTAGAGTAAAAAAATGATAAACTAATGTACAATAAATATCATGAGTAAATAATCATAACCATGGTACGATGATTTGGTACACAATACTCCTCATAAGAGTTAGGTGCTAGTGACATCATCAAGGGGTGTCTAGTCCCTTAAGAAGAAATGTAGAAGTAACGATTAGGAGATAGGACATCAAACATCATCATTTTCCATTCTAAAAGAATGGATTTCATCCCTAATATGGGTTTCACTCCCATCCTCAATCAAATTCCTGGTAACTGACCAACTTCCTCCTTTCTCCTAGAGAATGGCTCTCAGTACTAGCTAAGCTTCAGTTCCAAACTGAATCAAATTCCTTTTAACTGACAAGGTTCCTCCATACTCCTAGAGAATGGCTCTAAGTACTAAGTTGAGCTTTAGTCCCACACTAAAGGTTGATCAATTACTTGCAAGACCTACTTGCACATCATGTCCCTGTTCCAAGACCAGAATATGTCTACCTCTACCTGCAGGATCTACTTGGACATCATGTCCTTGGTTCCATACCAGAATACCCTACAGGAGCATAGGGGCTCTAGTTACATTCTAGCATCTTTTACATGACATCAACCTCCTTGGTCCTAGACCAAAAACCCCAAGAAACTACTAGGGGCCCTAGGGTACCTTCTAGGGTCTTAATCTTCCCTAGTTAACTCGCAAGGGTACTATCCTCCCTGAAAATGGGTCTCATAGTTGCACTAATTTTAACACACCCTCTAAGAAAGAAGGGGATTCTCAACAATACTAAGCTTCTCTCTGAAGTGCTTAGATTTCAAGAGAGGCTTAGTAAACACATCAATAAACTTGGCTACTTGACTAAGAACACTGCATCATGTTCGAGACATGATTAACCTTCTTTTTTATTTAGTTGGACATCATGTCCCTGGCCGCAGACCATAATACCCTAGAGGCACATAGGGTCTATAGCCCCATGCTAGGGGATTTTACATGGCATCAACTTATTTGGTCCCATACCAAAAACACCAGGAGACTACCGGGGGCCCTAAGTTTGCTTCTAGGATCTTACTATGCAATATTTAACTCACTAGGGTACCACCCTCCTTGAGAATGGGCCTCATAATTGCATTAATTTTAACACTCTATCTCAACAATTCTAAGCTTGTATCAGAATTTGTTAGAATTCGATAGAGGCTTATTCAACAAATTAGTAAATGTGTCTACTTAATAGAGCAGACTGCATCATATCCATATGCAATTTTCTTTTGTTGAACACAACACAAAAAAAAATTCCTTGTTTTTCCACACCATTTGATGTCCACTATTGTTGCAAGCATATGTTCAATTTTAGGGTTTGATAAGCTTTTAACATAAGTAATGGACTTTAATGGATGAACATGATTAAAAAATCATATTCAAAACAATATTGTTGTAGTAAATTTAAACTGTAATCAACCAAACATAATTTTTATCGCTTTCAACTTAACGCTCCATAAGTCGCTGCGTTATAGTTTGTCATCGAGATCATCAAATTCCATCTAGATTAAAAACATGATAACATAATGTACAATATATATCAGCAGTAAAAAATCATAACCATGGTATGATCCTTTGGTCTACAATATTGCTCTTAAGAGTTAGGTGTTAGTGACATTATCAAGGGGTGGAAATCCGTTAACAAGTGAGCTAGCAGTAATGATTAGGAGAGAGGAAATCACACATCATCAAATTTCGTTCTTAAAGAATGGATCTCATCCCTAAGATGAGTTTCAGTCCCAAACTAAATGAAATTCCTGGTAACTGAGCAGGTGCCTCTATTCTTAGAGATATTATCTATCAGTACTAAGCTGAGCTTCAATCCCAAATTGAATCAAATTCTTGGTAACTAACCAAGTTCCTCCATTGTCCTAGAGAGTGTCTCTTGTTACTAATTTGAGCTTCAGTCCCACACTGAAGGTTGATAAACTACTTGTAGGACATACTTGGACATAGTGTCCATGGTCCTTGAACAGAATATGTCTCCGCCTCTACCTCTAGGATCTACTTGGACCACATGTCCATGGTCCTAGACTAGAATACCCTAGAGGCACATAGTGTACCTTAGCCACATGCTAGGTACTTTTACATGGCATCAACCTACTTGGTCCCATACCAAAATCTCCATGAGAATACTGGGGGCCCTACGGTAACTTCTAGGGTCATAGTCTTCTATAGTTAAATTACTAGGGTACCATCATCCCTAAGAATGGGTCTTGCAATTGCACTAATTTTAAATATCCCTCTCAGCAAGAGAGGTATTTTTAGCAATACTAATCTTTTCTCAGAAGTGCTTAGACTTAAACAAAGGATTGTTCAACACATCAGTAAACTTGGCTACTGGACAGAGAAGACTGCATCATGTCCCTAACATGGTTAACCTTCTTCTTTATCTACTTGGACATCGTGTCCCTGGTCCCAGATGAAAATACCCTAAAGTAACATAGAGGTCTTAGACACATCCTATGGGATTTGCCATGACATCAACCTGCTTGGTCCCAAACGAAAAATCCTAGGAAACTACTAGGGGCCCTAGTTTCCCTTCAAGGGTATTACTCTGCCATATTTAACTCACTAGGGTACCATCCTCCTTGAGAATGGGTCTCGAATTGCACTAATTTTAACACTCCCACTAAGCAAGAGAGGCATTCATAGAAATACTAAGCTTGTCTCATAAGTGCTTAAAGTATTTTTCCTAGGACGTGGTAATTTATGAGCCTCCTTCTCTTTAGCACTCAACTAGGAGTGCAAACAAAAAATTTGGGGATGATTCCTCCTGCATCTCTAGTTCTCACTCAGTGGTTTTTTCCACTTGCCATTTTCCTCTTGTAGCTCAACGAACACTCTTCAACATCTATATCCACTTTTGTTCTCCTTTAGCATATTTTATTAAATAAAGAATGTTTTATTACAAATTTTTTTATTCTTGGCTTTCCTCTCAAAAATAATAATCAAAGTATTTTCCAGCAAAATTAATAACAATTATTAATTCACGGGGTATTACATAACTTTAGAAAAACAACTTTTGAAAGTTACTAAAGCCTCGGGATATTTTTCTTTATCAATGTTATTTTTTCTAAAATATTGAGAAATTATAAATAATAATAAAAACTAACAGCTAAATATTAAAAATGAACTCGTAAATAATGAAAATAACATTACAAAATAAGAAAGGGGAAAAAGTTCTTGACAAGTACTAAAATCTAAGAAATATTTTCTTTGCCAATTTAAATTTCCTATTATAATAAATAAAATTAATAAACTAGGAAACAAAAGATGTAGTGAATTCTAACAAATGTGATAAAAGGTTGCCAAAAATTAAGTTAAATTAGAAGCAAAACAAATTGAATTCAAGTGAAGTATCAAAGATCTAAAAAGGGTTTTCTCCCATATTATTCTTTCTTTAACAATAAACCAAGTTCAAATAAATTTAAATGGAAACCCACATCTCTAGTTCAATGTTGAAAATGAAATAACTATGAAAATAAAAAAAACCCTATGATGAACAAGTATTACAAATTGAAAAAGTATTTAATGTTTCCTTAAATACTTAGCAATCAAAACTGGCCCAACATCTCAAGCAAGGTGGATGGCCAAATAGACTGTAATTATTTGAATATGAAAAAAAAATAGAAATTTTTTTTGGACTAGTAGTTGCATATTAAACACTAGAAAAACCATGCCCCTATATTTGTAACAAGAGTGAAATTGTGTACCCACTCATGGGAAATAGCTCAAGGAAAGCTTCCATAGGTAAAACTTTGTAAGTATGAATGTGAATTCCTAAGTTTTATTATGGATTGTAGACATAGGAGACTGAAGACTTGATGCGACTAAAATGATAGGGATATGAAGCATGGAATTAGGGGGTATGGTTGAATGGCTAGTTGAACATGGGTTGATGACAAGTGCCAGCTTGGTGTGGTAAACACTTAAACAATTGAAAATAAACTAGACAACACTAAAGTTTAGAAAATGTTAGGTGTCACCAAACCAAAAAGAAGACATTTTACAGACAAGGATCTCTGAAATTTAACGTTTTAAAATGCTGGGTGAGCGGGGAGGTTTATCGTTAAACTATAACAGAAGAACTCAACATTAGTATCGCTATTTACCCTATCAGGTAGACTTCAGTTGTTCTTATTATCTGGCAGAGAATTATTATCCCGCTAGTGGAAACTAAACACTCGAAAGTTGTAATTGAAACGATTAGGTATTGGAGATCTTGAAGTGGTTTGGCCGTATCTAGAAATGATTGGGAAAACCAAAACTACCTGGAGTGAATGAGTCAAAACAATTCTTAGTTGCCTCGCTACTCGGAAACAAAGGAGCCTTCAACCTAATTATAAATGATTCCAAATTCTTTTTAATCTGGATGAAACAAAGATGTTTTTAATACCAAAACAAAGATGCTTTTAATCCCAGAGTTTCAAGGAAAAAATTCTGGTGATTTACTTTTTTTGGGTTTTGGTATCCTTACTACTATTGGATGAGTAAGAGGTATAAAAAATCTAACTAAAATAGAATTGTTTTAAATTGATTAGATTATATGGATTAGGCCACAACCTATTATTATTATTTTTTTCATTACTAAACACCTTTTATATTTGAGATGATGTCATTTAAATTGAATATTATGGTGGGAATAGAAATAAGGGGTAACCTTCTTTATATGAAATGAATTATCTTGTGATTTTCTTTATGGAATATGCACCAACATAATAATTATTCATATGTTCTCTTATTTGATTTAAAAGAAGACTAAACAATGTGATAAGTAAATGTATATGGAAGAATAATAAAAAAGCATCACAACTAGGAGTCAAACAATATGATGATGATAATGATGTTGATGGTTAAAGTCCACTAAGACCAGAGTTGGTATATCGAACCTAAAACCATATAATTAGTTTGTTTTAAGATTGTATTCCTATGCTCAAAGAGCTTGGTGAGAAGTGTCTCAAGCTTACTATAATTTTGACAAGTTAAAAGGCTAGGAAGGTCGTTATTGCGTACCAGCATTCTAAGAGGAAGTGATTTTCATCTTCAATGCTCATATTCTCATAGAGATTGCAGATCCTTTCCACCCATAGTGTTTTAGGAAGTGTCCAACCACCTGTTACACTATGGAGCTCATGAGAGTTCGTTCTTATCTTGGCTTTATTAGTTATTTTCTTTGAACTAGTTAAAACAGAGAGGTACTTTTGACCTTCCAGAGTAGGGTTGATGACCTCTTTATAGTATCTAAATTTTCTTTTAGCCTCTAAATCTTTCTCACACCACATTTTCTCTTTAAAATTAGAAGTAACAATGTTTTGAATGTTATTAATATTTTGCAATTCATTATTTTCATGGATCTCCTAGTGGTTTAACTAGGCCCTCGTATCTTTATAGCAACCTCGCTTGAGCCTAAGGTGGTTTTGGTTGGAATTAAAAGCTAGCTTAGGAAGTCTATAGTCTCCCATGTTATTGATTTTGTGCTTGTATAACATGAGCCTAGTCATAGCTAGGCTCTCTATAGGGGAAAGACCCACTTCTATAAGGAGAATAAGATATGGTGTATTTCTTTTAATTTTGAGGTTATACCTTATAAAACCTTTATGGATTTGGTCAATCTTTCTCCAAAATTCTCTATAAATGTTGCAACCCAAAATCTTAGATCCATATAAAAATAATAAAAATACATCACAAACTAAAAGCCACACAATATAATATGTAAATATATAGAAAAATAATAAAAATACATCACAAACTATAGATACAAAGTAATAAATATCCAAATTCTCATCATCAAATTATTTTACATAAATATTAATATGAACCTTGCAAATACAAAAAAAATCCTTCTAATACTTTTCACTGGCAAACAAAAACCCTCTAAAAACCATAAAAATGTGAATAAACGAAGATAAAATTGGTTTTATAAAATTGTTTTTTCTTCACTTAGAAATGTCAAATTTAAACGACCCCTATTTATAGTGGGGACATGTCCTTGATGTTTTGTCTATCAAAAACATGTCTCTCTATCATAGTTCAAACCAATTTATTCATTAATTCTTTTTAATATCACGAGAGGACTCCATAACACTTGAAGCAAAATTACAGGTTAAATGTTAAAAAAGTGTTTTTTTTAACTGTTCTTTTTAATATCACGAGAGGACTCCATACCACTTAAAGCAAAATTACAGGTTAGATGTTAAAAAAGTGTTTTTTTTAACTGTTCTGTATCCCATAAATAGGCTGAAAATAATGCCCTCCACGGGAGTGTTTTTTTTAACTGTTCTTTTTAATATCACGAGAGGACTCCATACCACTTAAAGCAAAATTACAGGTTAGATGTTAAAAAAGTGTTTTTTTTAAACTGTTCTGTATCCCATAAATAGGCTGAAAATAATGCCCTCCACGGGATTTAGTTCCATCATACTTTTGTAAATACATCAGAAAAACAAGATTTAAAATTTAAAATTAGTAATTTTTTATTTCAAATGAATTAAGAAAAACAAGATTTAAAATTTAAAATTACTAATTTTTTATTTCAAATGAATTATTCAGTGTAGTGTTATTTTTCGATACAACATACCAAAAAAATACTATATTAATAAATAATGTAGATTATATTTAAACGAGTGTAGCAATCAGCACGACCCAGGCCGACGCAACCATTGATATATGGATTGGCAATACATTTTTATTATAAATTAAGGCGAGTAGCGTGCAGTTTCTTCTCTCATAAAGCCAAAGCCATTCGTTTCTTGCGTAACAGTATTGATATTAACACTCATTCCAGATTCTTATAATATAGAAATGGATACAGAAGGAGAACGATTATTCGTTGAAGTTGAGGAAATTATAAGAGATATTAGAGAACTCAAAGAACAATGGGAGGATCCCAATTTTGATCCTTGGGAAGTTGATGCACGAATGGCCCGAGTAAATGAGACAGAGATTAGGAGAAGAGAATTTATGCACCAATGGAGTCTGTTAGGGAGTGGAATCCCAGATCCTGTTAATGTCAAGTTACAACGGAGAATGAGGGAACTTTGGGAACAACAATTACCATGGCAAGAGCAATTTTTAAGCAGTAGAAGCAGCAGCACAAGTTTTATATGAACAAGTTGACGTTATTGCGCCGAGAGGTGCATTCTACAGCCCGGTATGAGGTAGAAGTGTGATTCCGTGCTCAAAGTGGAGATGACACGTGTCACATAAAAAAGTCGGCTTATATATCTATATATATACAAGTCGGCTTAATAATTAATAATCTTAGGTGTATATATATATTTGTAAAAAAAGATCATCAAAGGAAAAGATTGCAGGTGCAAAGTCAAAATGAGGAAGATAGGGAGGAGCATAGAAGTCAACATCGTGATAGAGTAAGATCATACAGGTAAAGAAAACAACACGGTATAACTAACATAATAACACAAAATGAACCCATTTCTCTCATGCGCGAGAGGGATCAAATATTTCGAGGTGCAAACCCTTTTTTGGAGTGCAATTGTTAAAGCAGGGTTTGCACCTCAAAATATTTGATCCCTCTCAGCCCATGATAGAGCCGGATAAAGCTGGATCTAAGCTGGTTATAGAAACGTTTGGGGAACTTGAGGAACTATGGCAGGCTGCTAATGCTGAACCGGCCCCAAGCACAACAACCCAAACTCTTCCGTTAAGCAACATGATGCGAGAGTTTATTAGACAATGGAACTTTATTGAAAATATGATGGAGGAATTTAGTGCTGACTTGGACCATTTTTCTAATATGTTCGCCCCGCAAATCAATCTCGAGTTGCAACAGAGAAGGACAGAAATTACAGAAGTTGGTTTGAGATGGCAACAACAAGTGTTACAGATTGACCGTGTTGAAATCATACGCATTCCTATTTCAGACGACCATATCAGTGACAGCAATAGAAATACTTCAACATGTCCAATTTGCCTCGATGATTTTGTATTGGGAGAAGCAGGGGGTCAGCTCCACTGCGGTCACCTGTTCCATCAACATTGCATTTCGATGTGGTTGACAACATCAACATCAAATAACAGTTGTCCCATCTGCCGTCGAGTATTTCCACGTAGTTGAGTTACTATTAATCGTTATGAGTTACAATCAGTTAGTTTCTTTACTATAGTAAAACCTTCAGAGTATTTGATTATTATACAATTCTTTTTTATTAAATTTTTATTTGTCATTAAAGTTGTAGGTTTATGTTTTAAATGTTAAAAAATGTTAATAAAAACTATGAAATAATGTTAGTGTATCAATCATGTTGTACATTTTATCTTGTGTATTTGTATGACAATTAGTCATTTTCTTTTGCTTCCTATATGTTATTTTTTTAATTAGAGGTTCTTTATTTATAATTTTTATATTTCCAATTTTCCAATTTTTTTATGTAATAACAATTAAAAAAATAGCTAAAATAAATATGAATTATTATTTTTAATGCTCACCTTAAATTAGTGTTTATTTTAATCGTAATTAAATTAGGTTATATATGTGTGTGGGCGAGTGTATTTGTATGAAAAATAGTCATTTTCTTTTGCTTCCTATATGTTATTTTTTTTTATGAGAGGTTCTTTATTTATAATTTTTATATTTCAAATATTTCAAAAGTTTTTATGTGATAACAATTACAAAAAATAGCTAAAATAAATATGAATTATTATTTTTAATGCTCACCTTAAATTAGTGTTTATTTTAATCGTAATTAAATTAGGTTATATGTGTGTGTGCGTGAGCATGCATCAAATTCTACACCACCAACTAAAGTACCTTCTCATAAACAAACTCTTTGTTTGTAGTCTAACATAGCGCGTGCATCTTTTACCTCGGTCATTGATTCGGGTGCTTCATGTGCACAATGGGGACAACAATTTGACTAAATACTTTGAATATAGTTATGGTGGAAGCATATTAATAATAAGCAAAGCAAAAAATACACTACACACATAAACATACACACACACACAATGCAAGAATTCAAACCAATCTCTTGTTACTTCATTACTACTCAATTACTTGCTTCATATTACAATAATGAGCATGTTTAAATAGAGTGCTGAGAATGATTGGGTTGTCTACCCATTACATTTAGTTACAATAGAAGTCGAAAGGGTTACATAAGTTCAATCGTCACAGACAAATGGAAGACATAGATACAATCCTTTGTAATTGTGTTGATTGTTGGTGTCGAGGTGCTAAATATTTCGAAGTAGAGATTGAGTTTGTTGACGTTGTGTCGAGGTGTGGAACCTGTTGAAGTCAATGTTGAACCTGTGGAGGTGTAGAACTCGTCGAGTCGTTGTTGAACTTGTTGCGGTCAATGTTGGCATTTGTAGTCTTCGACAAACAATGCAAGCTACTCAATGGATCATACCTCCTTCCTTAAGTAACAATGGTTCGCATTGT
>LPNX010771062.1:443714-472385 GCA_001517045.1 Pseudotsuga menziesii
TCTCAACATTCGTTCATATTTCCTTTGCAGACTGACCATTAACCTTAAGGATTTAATCTCTACCATTGATCTCACTCCCTTATGCATTTTGTACTGAATATTTCACAACTCTTGTAATTCGTTGATCTTCCTACGGACATAGTCTCTACCTTTGATATGAACTCCATCTCGATCCACACCTTCCGAAATATGGATTGAATATTGTGGGTTTTACACTTTATCCTACAAAATTATCATCCTCCATCAACCTTCTGCAACTCATTTCAATCGTTGATCTTCTTACGGATTCCATCTCGACCATTGACCTAGTTTCTTTACAAATCAACACCTTCCACAATGCAGATTGTGGATTGCATGCTTCACACTTTATCATATAATATTATCGTTCTGCAACAAACCTTCCGAAACTCCTCTCAGACGTTGATATTCCTGAGGATTGGATCTCACCCGTCGATCTGATTTCTGTTTTGGATCAACACCTTACGCAATGCATATTGTGGATTGTGGATTACCGTTCANTATTATCGTTCTACAACAAACCTTCCGAAACTCCTCTCAGTCGTTGATATTCCTGAGGATTGGATCTCACCCGTCGATCTGATTTCTGTTTTGGATCAACACCTTACGCAATGCATATTGTGGATTGTGGATTACCGTTCAAAAACAAACCTTTCGCAATTCCTATCAATCGTTGATCTTCTTGCAGCTTAGATCCCATCCAACAATCTGATATATTTTGTGGAACAACACCTTCTGCAATGCAGATTGAAGATTGTGAGTTTCACACTTATGGTACAAGATTATCATTTCACAACCAGCCTTCTACAACTCCTGTGAGTCGTTGNCGGAACAACACCTTCTGCAATGCAGATTGAAGATTGTGAGTTTCACACTTATGGTACAAGATTATCATTTCACAACCAGCCTTCTACAACTCCTGTGAGTCGTTGATCTTCTTGCGGGTTAGATCTCAGTCGTAGATATGATTTCTTTTGCGACTCAATAATAAACCTTGCAAATTGTAGATTGTGGATAGCCTTTCAACTTTTTAGAACTGAAATTCCATGAATCCATCTTCCATAAATCCTATGAACCATTGATTCCATTGCAACTTAGATCTTAACTATTGATCTGATTTATTTTGCGGATTCAAAGGGTTTTGGTTCAAAAAGGGGTTTTGTTTTACTACAAGTTAATTACATCTAATGATTATCTTAATTCTTAATCCCTTTCTTCATTTCATCATTTGAACATGATTTAGCAATCATGAATCTAATGTCGGCTAAGTTGATTATGGATTCAAACAATAATTTAAGGTTTTCTCATGGTAATTGGGTTTCAATTGCAAAATTGAATATTACAGATCTACACTAGAAACTAGCATTGTCATTACAAACGAGAATCTAAATTCGAGAAGTAGATTAAGGAAGATTTAAGTGGAATTGATCCAGACTGCAAGACATGGTCAAATGAGGAATATAGTTTTAAAATAGAGGATTCAATCCATTAGATGCAGTCGCATCAATTTTAAATCATTCAAGTATTGAATTCGAAACCATACCGGATCAGCAGCAGTCAAACCTAAATAATTTTACTCAGAATGAAATACTAATTTCTATAGGAATACATTACTAGCAATCGTTGATGTGGGTATGGATGCCCAATATTGGATGCGTTAAGAACAATCTAACATGGTGCATATATAGTAATTAATATACAAAAAATGGATAACGATTCTACATAAATGCATAAACAATGCTTCCTGGAAGTACAACTGTAATTCAACATTTTACAAATACATAATACTGCAACTATAATAATTTATAACAAAACAGAGTAGGAACCTAGCACCAAGGCTAGGAAAACAAAAGAAAAGAAGCTATTTGTCCCAACAAACTCTGAGAGAAACCAAATTACTTGCTCCAGAACCCTCGAGGTTCTTCGTTGACCCACAAGAGAAAAATATTTCAATGCTCCATCTCTTGCATTTTACATATGTTAATGCATGTCCAATGTTAGCCTCTTGCTGCTCATGGACATACTATTAAAAAGTATTTTTCCTAGCACTTGGTAATTTATGATCCTCCTTCTCTTTAGCACTCAGCTAAGAGTGCAGACCTAATTTTTCAGGATCATGCCTATTGTATCTCGAGTTCTCACTCATTGGTTTTTTCCACTTGTCATTTTCCTCTTATGGATCAACGAACACTCTTCAACAAATATATCCAATTTTGTTCTCCTTTAGGATATTTTATTAAATAAATAATGTTTTATTGCAAAATGTTTTATTCTTGACTTTCCTCTCAAAATTAATAATCAAATTATTTTCTTGCAAAATTAATAACAATTATTAATTCACGGGGTATTAAAAAAATTAAAAAGACAACTTTTAAAATTTACTAAAACCTACGAATATTTTTCTTTATCAATACTATTTTTCTAAAATATTGAGAAATTATAAATAATAATAAAAACTAATAGCTAAATATTGAAAATGAACTAGTAAATGATGAAATGACAGTACAAAATAAGAGAGGGAAAAAAGTTCTTAACAAGTACTAAAATCTAAGGAATATTTTCTTTGCCAAGTTAAATTTCCTATTCTATTCAATAAAACTCATAAACTAGCAAACAAAAGATGTAGTGAATTCTAACAAATGTGATAAAAGGTTGCCAAAAATTAAGTTAAATTAGAAAGAAAAAAAATGAATTCAAGTGAAGTATCAAATATCTAAAAAAGGTTTTCTCCCATATGAGTCTTTCTTTAATAATAAAACAAGTTCAAATAAATTGAAATGGAAACCCACATACCTAGTTCAATGTTAAAAATGAAATAACTATGAAAATAGAAAAAACCCTATGACCAACAAGTATTACAAATTGAAAAAAAATAATTCTGAGTTATAATGTTTCCTTAAATACTTAGCAATCAAAACTTGCAAAACATCACACCCAAGGTGGATAGCCAAATAGACTGTAATTACTTAGATTTGAAACAAAAATAGAAACATTTTTTTGACTAGTATGGTTGTAGAGTAAACACTAGAAAAACCATGCACACTGTAATATCCCTCGTATGTGCCCCTATTTGTGTAACCAAAGTGAAATTGTGTACCCACTCATGGGAAAGAGCTCCAGTAGAGCCTCCATAGGTAAACCTTTGTAAGTATAAATGTGAATTCCTAAATTTTAGTATGGATTGTAGACATATGAGACTAAAGACTTGATGCAATTAAAATGATAGGGGCATGGAATCCACTAGGGGGCATGGTTGAATGGCTATCTGGACATGGGTTGATGACAAGTGTCATCTTGGTGTCGTAGACACTTAAACAATGAAAAATTAACTAGACAACACTTAAGTTTATAAGTGACGGATAAATTATGATTAAAAGCTAGTCCTACAATGGGACAAGGAAGAAACCACTAGTCACCATAAGGTACTAACAAACACCTTTAACTTAAAAATTAACATAAGGATAATTAGTAGTAAATGCTCATAAACAAAATCTAAAAGTTCGAAAATACCTAATTAATATCTTAACCTCATCAAAAGATGACAAGAGGCACAACCAAACTCCTACATAGAATCACATTAAGTTCTCTATTATATTACTAACTAGTTAGAAAACTAGGTATTTTTATTCTATGGCAACAAAGGGCCATTAATAATTACATTAAGTAATTATAAGTTCTCATGAAAATAAATGAGTTCTTTATTTTTGAAATATATGAGAATATAAAAATAAAATAAAAACTTGTAACTCATGAATTGATAATTCATATGATTCATGACAAATAACCATTACTTGAAATTATGTTAAATCTTAAGTTAAAATACTTAAAGATTGAAAACGTTAAAGCTAAATAGTTGAGTTAGCTAAGGTAAAATTAAAGATAAATTATAAAAAGAGTAAAATGAAATTAAGATATTATATTGAGATTAAAAATATAAACTAGGAGAGTTAAATTAAGATTTACTATCTTATGATAGTTAGCTAAGAAGTTAGCTAAAGTTAATATTGTTAGAATCTAAAGGTTGGGTGGAAGGTCAACTTCACCTTGTCTCCTCTATACACATAAATAACCTACCAATGTTAGACTTTTAATCATCATCTCCTCCCAAAAATATAGGTTTATTTTTGTGTTTGGGCTAAATGGTTATTTATTGTGTGACTATTAATGTCTTAAATGATGTGGGTGAAATTACCTTAGCATTAAAAACATTTTAGTATATAATAAGGGAATTGTATATGTGCATTAATTTACTCTACGATGAATTCCCTATTCAATCATCAATTAATTCTGATTACCCTTTCTATTGGAAATAATGATTACCCTTTAATTAAAGAACATAAACTTTAACATATCAACAGTTAGATAAGTACAACATTGATCATTATTGATGTTCAATAATGTTCATGAGAAAATAAGTATATAGTGATAAATGTTGAGTTAAATGATTTGAAATTTATTTGAATAGAAGTTATGAAATTGTAATAAGCATTANAGTACAACCTTGATCATAATTGATGTTCAATAATGTTCATGAGAAAATAAGTATATAGTGATAAATGTTGAGTTAAATGATTTGAAATTTATTTGAATAGAAGTTATGAAATTGTAATAAGCATTAGTATCCTATCTTATTAGTCCCTACCTTCAGGCTAGAAGGGACTATCAAATTTGGTGAGTCGTTTTTTTAATTAAAATGGCACAAAGCTCAAAATTTATAATCTTAATTTTTTATTGAAAGGAAAATAGTACACTTTTTCTAGACCAATCAATGACGAAAACCTTTTTCTATAGACCAACCAACAAAATCGACCTCTTATTTGGCCTCATTACGAGGCAGACATGTTTTTAATATCATGTTATCGTAAGTTTTTAAGTTTTTCATGGGATGCTTTATGGGTTTAATTTATGAGTTTGATTAATGCTATTTTTTTTAGCATTAGTTTCATAGTGACTCTCAACATTAAATGTTTGCTTTATGTCTAAAAGCCACTGCTTTCCGACTTTACCTCTAGTAGCTTCAAAAGGAGCCCTTTGCTCTGCCAAGCTGCCACGAGAACCCTTTGATCGTGGTCATCGACACTTCTAGGATTTCCACTACACCATTATTCACCTTGAACCACACCACTATTCACAACCTTATACTTTCAAATTTTGCAACATAGACTATTGTTGTTGGTGCTGGTCATTGGTGCTGGAACGAAAGTGGTCCGAGGCCGAATGTAAATGGTCTGAGGATGGGCTTGTTGAATGCATATATTTTCTCCATGGTTGCTAATCTATTTAGCTCTCTAACATAAACCAATATTTTTGGTGCTCAACAAAAGCGGGATGGGGTAGTCTGAAAACAGTTTGAGGCAGCTTGAAGAGAGGGTCTCATTTAGTTACATTTAGTTACAATAGAAGTCGAAAGGGTTACATAAGTTCAATCGTCACAGACAAATGGAAGACATAGATACAATCCTTTGTAATTGTGTTGATTGTTGGTGTCGAGGTGCTAAATATTTCGAAGTAGAGATTGAGTTTGTTGACGTTGTGTCGAGGTATGGAACCTGTTGAAGTCAATGTTGAACCTGTGGAGGTGTAGAACTCGTCGAGTCGTTGTTGAACTTGTTGCAGTCAATGTTGGCATTTGTAGTCTTCGACAAACAATGCAAGCTACTCAATGGATCATACCTCCTTCCTTAAGTAACAATGGTTCGCATTGTTTGCTCGTACATATAAAAAATTTGTTGGTTAGTTCAGTAATGGAACAAACCCAACCAATAAAACGAATCAACATGGGTTCCCACTCTATCAATCCTCAACTCATCGCGATCTCCTTGAGCACCGACCTTGTCGAGAAACACCCACGAAGCAGATGAAGTCTCACCTGAGATGTTGAAGGGAGAGCTGTCAGAACCAAGTTTCCGCAGAATAGAAGAGGATAATGTGCATCGACAATTCATCAACTTATCTAACAAATCTGACCAGTTACTTAATTTTGTATGGTATTTAATTTAATTCCTTGCATTAATACCAATAAGCTCTTTGAAATCGTTTTTTTTCACTAATTGGAATGTGTGTTCATGGTGGAACTATAATGTTATGCAGGTGTTGATTGAAGTTCCATAGGTATTTGTTCAAGCGGTAGTGTATGGAGTTGTTAGAATTGTTAATCCTCCCTTGTCCAATTTCGTTATATCTCTAAATTAGGAGTCATGTCTAAATTGGGAGTCCATCCAGTTTATTTCTAGTCACTTGCACCATTGGGTCCACTTGGCCTAATTGGGGCACATGTTCCACTTACTAAAGTGTGGGGAACACTAATTGAGGTCTACTACCACTAATTTCATTTGCATGCATCAGTTTAGGAGCCTCCTAGATCAATCCCTACATTTTAGGAGCCACTCGGATTTTCAAGTTATCAGTTCTTCTCACTACATTCGCTACAAGAAGCCCATTCTCCTCACTACATTCACTACAAGAAGCTCATTCTCCTCATTGCATTCACTACAGTAGCTAAATCTTCTTCACTTCATTTAAAATTTCCTCTCCAATAGAGCCTCTCACTCCTTTAAATTACCACAAGTGGAAGGACATGGAGATGCAGGTTTGCTCCAACTAGCTTTTCATCCTCACAATGGATACATATGCAAATACGGTTCTTAATCATGACAAAGAAAAATATTTCAGCATCCTTGATGTAGCATAAGGATGCCTATGCATCTCAATCTCTCGATATCTTCTTTTCCACATCAAAGGATTGAAGACTCCCAAGGAGGTATGAGATAAGCTTGCTTCCTTGTTTGATAAGTAGGATCATATGAGGGTCTATCAGCTCGAGAATGAGCTAATATCCCTTCATCCATCCAATTTTGAAACACTAAATGACTTCTTTATGAAATTCAAGAGCTTGGTGTTTATTGAAGTTTTGCAAGGTAGAAAAGCAGATGATCAACTTATTCTTGCCATCCTCTCAAACTTGGTGTAGACTATTTAGTCTTTGTGTCAACCTTTCATTCAGTGAAGCTCCCTACTCCAATCACAAGATTCCCACTCTTAATAGATTCATTAAATCTCTCACTCATGAGCATGACAAGTTGATCCAAATGGGGATCATTTGATTTTCCAAAGATCAAGCACTGGTTTCAAATGAGCCTTTAGGTTTGAAGAGAAGCAAGAAGAATGGTAAAGGGAAGACCATTTGTTCCTACTTTGGAATGGGATTTCATCCAAATAGCTTTTGCATGAGAAGAAAAATTGATGAAATGACTCTTCTTCTAAAGAAACATAACATTACTGCACCTGCTAGCACAAGGAAGGATGACCACACAGAAGACACTGAACATTAATTCGAAACAAGTCATGAACTAAAGGCTAGTTTTTCAACAACACATACCTTCCTCATTGATTTTGAAGATTCCAATCATATGGTTGCATCCAAAGAATCATTCTCTTCTTTATAGTCTTTAACATTTTGTCCTCATCATCCTTTTCTTCAACTGCTACAATTCTTTCATGCTCATGGAGATTTGGTCTTGTAGAAACTTCTTTAAGTGAAATATTTATGTCACCATCATATCGAGGTGAAAATATATCAGTATATATCCCACTAAAAATTTAGAAAACATAAGTAGGTACTCTTTCAACCATGTCCAGAGTGTTACTTGTCTGTATGGATTGTTCTTCTATAGAACTAGTGGTAGGGACAAGTGAATGAACACAATGATCTTTTGTTTCAAAATCCTCACCAGTAAGGATTCCAATTATTTCTTATTATGGATTCAATGTAAATATCACTTACTTGACCTTGATGTTTACTTCTTTCACTGGATCAAATTCATCATTATATAAGGGAATACAAAAATATGAATTGTGTCCATCGCTTTGCATCATATTTTTCTCTTCATGTGGTGGAGCTATGGTAGCTTCATATTCTACCGAATCATCTGGTTCACATCCACTTGATATGTGCTTTTCTTCTGCTACATTGTGAATCCCAAATGTTGATTTCAGATCCAATCAATGTCCTTCTTTTGAATCTAATCCAAAAGGTTTCTTACCACCATTGACAACATCATCCTCCTTGTTTTCTTATAACTCACACTTCTATTCACTAAATTTTTCTTCTCCACTGCAATCACTTTTTAGTGACTTCATCTCCCCATAATTGTCCTTCATTTGGAAACCATCGTATGCAAGTGGAATATTTTCATCCTCTAATGGATCATGTGGCTACAGGTCGACATGGCTGCTATGAAAGTAAGAACTCTTATGATACTTGTGCTTTATATTTTCCTCTTCATCTCTTTTGGCTCCAGGTGGAAAACATCTAGTTACCATTTTTGTTACACAATCCATCCACCATATGTGCAATACTTTCCATGCTTGACCCATAGTATGGATTTTGGAACAACTTATGTATGTCAAGAGAGCAGTACTCTCGAAAAGAAAGGCTCTTCAAAAGTACATCACTAAGTCCCCAATAATGTGCAAATAGTTCCTTTGGATTTCGTCTAAAAAAAGTACCGCTCTATTGATATACAAAATGATACCACTGTAATGAACCTAAGTCAGAAATCAGGTCCACTAACTATATATAATAAGGATTCAGACAACTAGTTGACATGTGGGTAATTTTATCAAGTAAAAGAGGGAATAAATTGGGATGTGCAGGTGAAACAAAAAGAAAAGGTAGGAGAATGAATTTTCATATTCGTAAGAACCTATATGTTGTGCCCTTCTAGGTTTCAAGAATCATACATACTGAAGTCTACTTCTATGCTTGAGGGAGTCCCAACCGGTGCAAACTTAAATCTTAACAATTAATTCCAAGAAACAAAAGGATAAGGAACGATTAGGAAGGTTCTATATATATGTATTCTGACATAAATATTTGTTAGTTTAAAATAGTTCTGAACAGTTACAAAGAAATATAAGGGCCACACTATGAAAACCAGTCACTAAGGCTATGCAGTTAGTCAAACTTCTATCATTTCCAAATGCATAAACATGATTACTAATATTCAGTTTTAGACATTGGATATTATCATTATCATATTAATTAAATCTAATGGAAATTGGACATGCTTAGATACACGAATTGCTTCAAACTAGAAAACGAGTCATTTTTACATAGAAATCTAGGGAGGGTGTAAAATATTATTATGAAACTTAATCGCAAAATTTGAGAATGTTGTATAATTTGTGGAGAAATTAAAACATATCACATTATGGAAATTAGAGTTGAAATACATCTCACAATAATGTAAGAGGTAACCTCTCATAGGAAAACTCCCAAAATGTATGGCTCTAGAGCTAGGAAACTAACGAGAATCAAACCCTGAACCTCCCAAACTCTGTGAATGACTTGAAAGTGATCCAAACCTGATATTAAAAAATATATTTTACATCATTACATGAACCATATAATATTGGGGTCGAAATTACCACTACATTGCTCCAAAAAATGTCGAAATATCATAGAAATGAGAGAAGGAAGAAAGAAGAGTGAATGTCCTTGATAGGAGGCCTCAAAGATATTCTGAATGATATGATAATTGGATGAAGGTGAAATAAAGAATTGCAAAAAATATTTCTCAATGTGTGCACTAGAATGAGAGACCAAAACAAAAACTTCATTGGCTAAGGAGCACACCACCCAATGCTACAATTGAGGCATATCACTCAACCTCCAAGAGAAACTCTCAAACTCAAAGAAAAAATAATAAAAAGTTTTGATAGTAATGTACTATCATTTTTTTATAGAAATATTAGGATTCAAGTTCAAACTAGCCCCACATGTGTCCTACTTCCCTTTCCCAATGCAACTAATGAAGAAATTAGGAACTTTCTTTTTATGTCTCCTAGATTTCCTAGCCTGCCAATTGTCTTGTTTTTCCTCTATTGGAAGCTGCACCCTCTTTATGCATGTTTTTCTGCATGACATGCCTCATTATTTTTAGTAATTGATCCCTCTTTACTTTATAAAAATTTCCTTCTTTTTTATGCTAAGAAGCTTTTCTTGCAGTATTTGTTATTGTGCATGTTGATGTAATTGTAACTTCGAAATGTATTCACTTGTATATTTCATATATTGTATTTCATATATCCTGGATGTTCCTATCGAGAGAGTCATTAATATAATAAATTCATGTTAATTCAATGAGGTTAACCCTCTATTGTAAGTTGGGGAAATAGTCCCCATAATTGAGTTAAGGTTAACCCTCCTTGTTGATCGGGTGGGGCAAAGTCCCCATAGTTGTGGGGAACTAGGGTTATTAGACTCTCCTAGAGATGTCAGACCTAGTTAGTAATTGTCAAGTCAAAAACTAGTATAAATAAAGAGTGAGACTTTATATTTATCACACACACTCACTCAACTGGGGTGCATGAGTGAGAGAGGAAGTGCTCACACAAGTGAGAGAGAGAACAACCATTGGAGATCATCTTTTTCGTCTTTGAGTTTTACTGCTACCATTGGTGCTCATTCTATCTCTGAGGAAGTTGCGGGGTTTTCTCCTTTATGGTTTCCCTAAGGAAAATTCTTTGTGTATCTTGTCTCTTGTGATTATTGTTGTGCATGGTATTCTCTCAGATAAGATCCTAAGATCATATTGCTTAGATGATAAGAATATAACATGGTATCAGACCTAACCTGAGAAGAATACATTGTGCAACTATAGAAGCTAGGGATTCTTAATTTTTGGGCCTCTCTCGACAATCCATCTGCAAAAGGAGGCTAAGCTGAACCTCCATTGAAGGGTGCATCTTTTTGTCGAAGCATGATTTGATTACAGGCATTTTCATTTTTCTGTTGCGAGAAATTAGGGATTTTCATAGAAGAGGAATTTTTGAGTGATCCCAGGATAGGATTTCTCTCCTAGGTTGAGATTTTTGGTTGGGTGAAACTCCAGTAAAGTCAAACCCTAGTTTGACCTCGAGCCTGAAAAACCATAAAATAATAAAACTTGTAGTTTTGGTACATTCGCGATATCTCGGGATTGAAGAATTCTCAAGGGACAAAATTTTCACACGACGAATTTAAAATCCTGATGTAACTTATGTAAACATTTCAGCCCCAGATTCTCTATATTATGGGAGATATGATTCCTCCAAATCAGGGATCCAACCTCTTCCATGATTCATCCCTAAACATGACACCTACAGAGAATTTCTATATCTCAAACTATGAAGGTCCAAATGAAATTTAGAAATATTTTCTAGATAGGGAACGGACTGTAATTTTTGTGATAAAAGTTTCAGATCCCGAAGGTGAAACAATGACAAGTGGAAGTCTGCACAAGTTTGCTATACTGAACAATCCTAAAAGATGTGATCGTGGGAAAAATCTCATAAGTCCCAAATGGTGAAACCAATTTTGTGCAAAACTATGGTGTTTGAAAGAGGACAGATGAGGTTAAATCAATACAAAATTTCAGGGACATAGGTGTATTACATGTGGAGATACTATATAAATAGTATCAGGAATTTCTGCAGAAGAAATTGGTAATCTAGGGCTTCCTGTTCCAAGATCTTCACTCCACTATTTTCAGAAAAGGAGTACATTGGACAAATCTCCTTGAAGAGACCTATCCTTCTATCCAATCAGAAGTTTGAAATTCCATGTTTTTAAAATTAGGGTTTCTCTGACAAACCCTAGATCAGCGAGCTCCAAAACTAGGATGGACACCTCAAATCGGTAAGATCTAATATTTTTCTATTTACAGTTGAGATTCTCATTTCAAAATGACTAATCAAACCAGCTTGATGAAAATCTTGGTGAGGATGAAAACTTCCTAGCATGGAAGTATATGATCTCACTTGTTCTTGAAGGAAATGAATTGGACACCTACATAAGTAGAGAGGTTCCAGTTCTAGAGGGAGATGAGGCTAAAGCCTTACACAAGAATAACTTGGTCAAGACCAAAACAATAATTGTTGATTCAATCAAGGATCACTTTATACCACAAGTTTCTTCCCTAAAGGCACCTTAAGAGATTTTTTGATTCCTTGGTCAAGCTATTTGAAGGGAAGAACATAAATCAAAACATGACTTCTAGAAATGAGTTGAAGAATGTGAAGAATGCAGAGACCATACAGTCATACTTTACAAGGGTCTCTCAAATCAAAGAACACCTTGAAGCAGTATAAGAAGAAGTGGAGAATTTAGAAGTTGTGATAACCACCTTAAATGTCCTCTCAGGAACATAGGATTCATTCATTCAAGGAATGTGTGCTAAAAGGAAGTAATTGCTTTCACTAGAATCTGAGAAGAGCACACAAAAGAAGAAGATTGACTCATAATAAGAGAAAATAAAATGGGAGCAACTGAAGATCAAGATTTCACGATTCAAAGAAGATACCTCAAGCGATGAGGAATATGAAGAACTAAATTCTTGATGAACCTCTTATCCATCTTAAGAATTTGGATAAGAAATGATGCTACTATGAATGAAGAATATGATGAACCTGAAAGGAGTCTACCCACAAAACAAATAAAGATAAGTATTCAATTGTAATTTCATCATATTGTTTTGTTATGCATTTGTTTATATTCAGTTGATGTATTATGCATGATAGAATGTTTTCATTAATGACAGTATACCACTAATATGCATGTGATGGGTAAGTAGCTCATGGTGTTATACAAATATCCATTGCTACTTATATAGAATGATACCTCTTTGTTGACATATTGGATTAGTGCACAATCTCAATGATGTCTTTGTAGAGATGGAAGGAATCTAAAAAAGTTTCCATGAGATATGGATGAATGTTGTATTGGATAAAATAGTTGCATGATTATATCTTTATGCGTCATAATTTTCCATTGTGAATATGCCTTATGAAATGTTTATAACCATACAAATGCATTTGACTTGTAGGAAAGATCGTGTACAATCACCTACAAGAAAAGAATGATGAGACTTGTTTTGAAGAACAAGTGACGAAAGTTCAAGAAAGAATCCAAGATGAAGAATAATATGATGATACTTTCAAAGAAAGAAGTAGGACTCAGAGACACTCTAGTTATGTGACACTATTGAGTGACAAAATTGATGTAGAGCCTTGCAGCTATGAAGAAGTAGCCAAGAATAAAAGGAAGGAGAATACCAGTTCAAGATGAATGATGTGTATGATGCAGTATCAAGACGTGAATGGAAGTTTGTAATGTATTCCATATGGATATACGCAATCTAGCATGCAATAGATGGAAACATCATGGGATAAAAGGAAAGATTCATGGCACGATGATTCTCATGAAAAGAAGGAATAGACTACGAAAAGAAATTTGCAACCACTAGAAGTTAAGACACATGACAGGTGGAATCATGTATGCAAATGAAAGAAGGCCTTGTACGAACTCAGAAGACACCCATGGGATAACACATACATGAGGAGCTTGAAGATCACCTAGAGTGATGAAGATATTAACCTTTGCTACAAGGGTGAAGATGAAATCCTATAGAGGATGACAAGCTCACAGATGGGTGCAAGAAGAAAATTTGAGAAGGTTCAAGATAGAGGATCTTGGTATCCAGTTACCCTAGATGGATTCATAAAATATTACTAGTATAGGAAGCTACTTGTCACTCCTGTACATAATGTTTCAACGCATAGAGTATGAAAGGAAGAGGGGGAATGATGATCCACTTTAGAGGGAGTGACTGTAGAATATCCTAAAGTTCGACATGATGCGACATGATGGATAGCTTACTAATGACTCTAGGATTTACTGAGAGTAAACTAGATTCCAATATTTAGTTCAAAATTGAAGGTAGAAGACCTGTGATGCTCCTGTTATATGTTGATGACTTATTCTTGACAGAAAAGAGGAACTCATTAAATTTGCAAGAAGGAGACTTTCTGGTGAGTTCGAGATGAAGGAGTTGGATATGATGCTCTAATTTCTAGGCATGGAGGTGTGGAAGAATGCGGATGGAATCTCCCTGGGATAAGTGTTGGAGTAGGGTCCCGTAGCTACAGAGGAAGCTGCTAGTTTAGCGGAAAGGTAAATTTTTGGCGGAAAGAGGAGAAGGCAAGGCTACAACGCTGTAGTGCGTTTCCAGCTGTAGAGAAGAGCCGAAAACATTGACTTTTGAGATAGAAAAGTCTATAAGGCAACGGTACCTGAGCGGCCGAGAGAAGAAAGCTCAACCACTGCATTGAAGGCAGCGGCGGAAGATAGGAGGGCTCAGCGACCCTCATAAAGAAGAAGGAGCAACGAGGCTCAAGCATTGAAGACAAAGGCTAGAATAAGAGTAGTGAAGCGGTGCATAGTACCCATGATCAGCGCCGGGAAGCATGGAAGACTGCAGAAAGCTGGAGTGTGACGGGAAGCGGCTACCTCAAGGACAGAGAGGACCGACTGTCACTAATTAGGGTATGGGTTTACTGTTGGGACAGGCCCACTGTGTTGTAATGGCATGACCTTCGGGATGCCTATAAAATCTTGCATTTTGTATTGTAAAAGGGTTGGTTCAGAGGTTGATTCCTTAGTTGATTAGTTGAATACTTTTGAAGTAGATTCAGGAGTCAGTCAGACAGACAGTGTTGTAACAATCCAGACACCTAGCTTGTCTGCGAGTCATTTGAGTCTGTATGTAACCATCCAGAGAGAGAGAACAGAGAGGGAAGGATATATTGTAAGAAAGGTAGTATAGAGATAGGAAATGGTCAGAGATCTAGAGGAGATCTCGCGCTGCATATGCAATGCAACAGACTGTGCCAACTTCCCTCGAGATAGATAATAGAAGCACAGTTTGGTGGACGTAACTCCCTTCCTGGGGGTGAACCACGTTAAATCCGCGTGTTATGTGTTGTATGAATGTGATTGTATTTGTTTACTGTTACTAGTTATTATGCTTATGATATTAGTTGCAGTCAATGAATGTATGTATTGCCCAGCTTACAGTAGTACTCAGGGATTAAAGTAAATGAAGTATTTCAGTGAGTCGCATAAAGGCTCCCTTATATTGTTTCTAACTGACTGTTTAATCGGAATATAACTTCCTGGAGGTCAAACTTCGCCCGTCGACACAGCCTGTGTTAGAGCGCAAGTCGTGGAGGTAGAATATCGTAGAGAGGCGATATCGCACCAGCAGAGGAGCTGCGGTGCGCGATACTGCGAGCTGAGGGTCTGGCGCTGAGAAGGGGTTGTGTGTCCTGCGGTGCGCAGCGATGCGATAAAGAAGGAGATATTGTGAGAAGATAGAAGGAGTGAGACGAGGGAAGAATCTGTGCGGTGCGCGTGAGGGCGGAGGAGCTGCGGTGAGAAGGACTGCGCGACGCACCCACCTAGTAGGAGATCCCGCAGCTTGAAGAGATGCGCAACACCAGTAGGACTGCCACAGAACCTGGTCCAAGACACTTGAGTCTTGGCCAACCCATTAGATTCACTTCGGGTGAGACTTCAGGCTGCTTTGCGGTCTGTCGCCAAAAGGGCCAGTGGATTAGGGGTGTTGTTGATTGATTACAGTAAACCCGGGTTTGCCCATGCAATCAACAATAAGGGAAGTATATAGTAGGGATCCTGAAGAGGTTCAGGATGATGGAATGCAAGGCCATGACCACACTTATGGAATCGAAACTAAATCTATTGAGTGTTCCTTCATCAGAGTTGGTTGATGCCACGATGTATCATCAGATGATTTTTTCCTGATGTTCTTGACGAATACGAGACCAAATATTTTCTTTGTTGTGAACACATTGAGACATGTTCACCTGATGGTTGAAAAGCATGTAGTGAGGTACCTAAAGGGTACAATTGAGTATGGGATCAATTATGAGGTGAATCAGAAGATTAACCTACAAGTTTATGTGGATTTGGATAGGGCAGGTAGTTCCATTGATAGGAAGAGAACTTCGGGGTGTTTCTTTAGTATGAGATCAGGTGTGATCTCTTGGTTTAGTAGGAGGCAATTCTGCATGGCACCGAGTATAGCCTAGAGAGGAGCAGTGAAGCTCCAGTTTGTAATCCAGATCAAGATCTCTCGAAAGAGGAAGTTCTAGCATAGCCATTGAGACAGGTTGTCTGAGCATAAAATCCTAGCGAAGCTCGTAGGTTGCTCATATGTAAATGGTCCTGTAGGTTGTCCTCTAATGTAATCGGTCCTGCAAAATCTCATAGGTTATCCTTAGATGTAATCAACCATGATGTGATTCTATGCTAGAAATGGCCAAAGTGAAGTTTGAGTAGTTCAGCGAGAATTTTGGTGTTCTCCAGATAGAGGTTTCTTGCAAGGGGAAGTGATGAGTCTGTGAGCCATTCTGACATGGTGGTAGGTGGGGCCTCCCATGGTCAAATGTAAGGGCTGAGCCATTCTAACATGGTGGTAGGCAGTGCCTCCCATGTTCATATGTAAGGGCTGAGCCATTCTAACATGGTGGTAGGCGGGCCTCCCATGGTCAGATGTAAGTGTAGAGCCATTCTGACATGGTGGTAGGTGGGTCCTCCCATGGTCAGATGTAATTGCAGATCCATTATGACATGGTGGTAGGAGGGGCCTCCTATGGTCAGATGTAAGGGCTAATCCATTCTAACATGGGGCAGGCTGGGACCTCCAATGGTAAGATGTAAGGGTAGAGCCATTTTGACATAGGGGCAGGCTGGTCCCTCCCATGGTCAGATGTAAGGGCAGAGCCCTTGTGACATGGGGGTAGGATGGGTCCTCCCATGGTTAGATGTAAGGACTAGGCCATTCTAACATGGGGGAAGGCTGGGCCCTCGCATGGTCATATGTAAGGGCTAGGCCATTCTGACCTGGGGGCAGGCCGAGCCCTCCCATGGTCAGATGTAAGTGTTGGGAGGGCCTTTCTGACTGGGTCAAATATAAGTGCTGAACAATATGAATACCTACAAAGAGGCTAGGACTACAACAAACATGAAAAAAGGATGGCTCTGTAGAACTTCCCGTGACGAGTAGAATTGAGAGATAACACCATTTGATTGAGATAGTGGAGAAGTGATGATGATATAGTGATGATCCAGCTTTGATGATGATCCAGCGATGATCTAGCTTTGATGATGATCCAATGATGATCCAGGGATGATCAATCTTGGATGATGATCTAGTGATGAATTATCTTTAATGATGATCTGTCCTTGATCCAGAGAAGAAGACTTATGCTAATGAACTGTGTCAAGGGAATACCTTCCTAGTTAAGAGGGAGTGTTGATGTAATTGTGACTTTAGAATCTATTCACTTGTATATTTCATATATCCTCGATGTTCCTATTGGGAGAGTCATTAATCTAATAATGTCATGTAAAGTTAATGAGGTTGAACCTCTATTTTAAGTCAGCGAAATAGTCCCCATAATTGAGTTAAGGTTAACCCTCCTTGTTGGTCAAGTGGGGCACTAGGATTATTAGACTCTCCTATAGATTCCAACCCTGGTAAGTAATTGTCAAGTCAGAAACTAGTATAAATAGAGAGTGAGACTTTCTATTTATCACACATGCTCACTCAACTCGGGTGCATGAGTAAGAGAGGAAGTGCTCACACAAGTGTGAGAGAAAACAATTGTTGGAGATCATCTTATCTGTCTTTGGGTCTTACTGCTGCCATTGGTGCTCATCCTATCTCTGAGGAAGTTGCAGAGTTTTCTCCTTTATGGTTTCCCCAAGGAAAATCATTTTTTTCTATTGTCTCTTGTGATTATTGTTGTGCATCTTATTCTCTCAAATAAGATCCTAAGATCATATTTCTTAAATGATAAAAAGCTAACAATGCATCATTTTTTTGACTGAGTGATTTTCTCTTATCTTTCTTTATTTCCCCCTAAGATTCCTTGTCCCACCTCATCGGCCGATGTGCCCCACTTGGATCATTATTTATTTAATCAAACTTAAAATTAATTTCATTCATGATATTCATACTTTGGGTAAAATATAATTTCTTATTTAATTTTCTCATACAAAATTTAATCCCCTTTTTAATTAATCTAGTCCTGCACTAGGAACCATCAGGTTCTATGGTGTTAGGGGTTTCTCCATGGTTTTAACAATAAAAATGGGGACATTAAACAATATATGCACAATGGAGGTGAGATTTTTTAATGATGCAAAACTTGAGTGATCAAATAGAAGAGAGGAAATATGTGAACAATGCTAGAAGACACATATGTGAAAGGAAAAAAAGAGAAATGTGAAACTAGAATATGAGTTCTAGAATGGGGAAATAATGAGGAAAGAGAGTGTGAGTTATGAAAGATGAATCAAATAGAGATAATGATTTGTTATTGTTTAATAGGAAAATGAATAGAGGTACATAATTACATTGAAAAAGTAATATGGTGAGAATGTTTAAGTAGGGAGTGGGGATGAAGATTAATAACTAGTAGTGGATTATAGGGTTAGTCACAAAATCTAGCCATTGATGAATCTACAAAAAAATAGAGATATCCATACCTACAAAAAATGAGATCACCCAAGAAACTGAACCCTTGATTATTGTGGAAGGAGATATTAAAAGTAAGAGTAGCATAGAAATTTCTACTACCTCCCTTATGCACCCTCACAAAGTTTGGCAACACACTCTGAAAACCATGTTTTATAGAAGACCTAGTATATGAATATGTTTAGTAGTTCTACTAACTTTCATATTGATTGTCTAAAAGGTCGAATTAGTAGAAATTATCAACATATTAGTGGAAACATTATGGCTCAACACAGGCCTCAAGGATTTTTTTGGTAGGATCCCCTTCTACAACAATGGTGGGAGTAAAAGCATCACTACCCATAAAAAAATTTGTATTATGTTTAAGGGGAGGTGAAGCTAATGCTAAACAACATTGGTTACAACATGAATCCATTTTGATATTGAAAAGGAGGGAGTCATGACTCTATACAACATTAAATATTATTTAATTTAGGACCACATTACAGAAATATCGTGACAATGATATATGAATTTGGTTGAATGATGAGATGCAAATGTAAATCCCTTAGTCTAGAATAGATAAAGAAATTATTCTTAGATGAATTTTTACAACCTATGTTAAAACAGCAAGGGATAGAATAACTATGGAAAATTTCACAAATGTAATTATAATTTTCTTGGGATTATGTGCAATGATTTAAGGATGTACTTTCTAAAATATCATTTCCTATGCATGACATTCACCACAAAAAATAATTTATTAAAGGGTTATTTCATCTAAGTAGAATTCCCTTGTCACAACAAATTATGCTTTTGCCACGAAGATATCTAGGAAATGTCATGAAAATTCAGTCAATGGCTATTTAACTAACGGATGTTGGAACTTCATCATCTCTTAGAAATTCATTGCAAGGAAAGCCAACTTGTGTTTCTAACTTCGAGGATTAAATATTTTTACCATACTAAAATGAAGTCAACTACAAGAATGGTGCACATGGTGTATGATGGAAATTCCACTATGTCTCACAGTGTCCCAACATGAGTGGAGGATTAACCCCACTGGGTTAAATTATTTATGGTTGACTAAGTGTGACTATTTCACAACTCATTGTAACAAACCCATTTCATTTAGCAGGTCGTCCAACAGGTCTGACTCCACCAAGCTCTTATTTCTTGGATTACAACGATATATCTAATGCGTTCGGCTATACACCATGAATCTGCCCAATATTGTAAAAGTATTTATTATTTCCAAATACAATATGTTGTGAAATTTGTATATCTACAATACATAGTACATAAAAATGTAGATCCCTATATGCATTGATAGAAAGATTAGACCATTTCATATACCAAGTAGCATATCAAAAACAAGAAAGAGGAGATGTGGATGACATTGAAAATGTTGTAGTGTTAGACGATGAAGACATGATAGGAGAGTAGGATAAGGTGTAGATGACAAGAGCCATAGATGGTGGTGCTACAGTTGTTTTAGGGAGAAATGTGGAAAACAAGAAGTGAAAGCAGGATAATGCTCAAGGTTTCCAATGGGAGTAGCATGTTGGAGGCTCTCCTACATTGGCCTCTAGTTTCGGTGCACTTTTTATTTTTTATTTTATCCTTTTAACCCATAGTTATAGATTAACAATGTTTTACCAGCACCTGGATTTGCTTTCCACCTTCATATTGTTGTGTCTCTTACTTCTTATTTCTAAGTGTTAATTCGACAAAGAGTTGAAAGAAAAACATGATAACTGAATAATTGACTAAGTAAGATAACAGATGCATAAGAGTAAGAGTAAAGTGTTCCACAAGAAAAGGTGTAGTATTATAGGATTCTAATGTCGATTGGTCTCGACATCAACATGGGATTTCCTAGGAAAAAACAAACGACCCACCAGATTGCATGAAGATTAGGATTACGGGTTAGTCTTGTGTTATCCCATGACAAGTGGATTTATAGTTCTCTAGATATGTCTTATGGAGAGGTTATTCCTTTTATTTTCACTAATGTGGTGGGAGATATTCTTAGGCCCTTGGTGTTTATCCTCCCTACCTAGAAAATCCTTTCACCTTTTTCTCTACTAGATATCTTTCCATAGTCCCTCAAGATGAATTAAGTCTAGTTATTTAATAACATTTTTGGGGAAGGGAGATTAGGGGTTTCCCTATTGTGTTTGAGGATTTGGACTAGCGCGGTTTTATAAGCTCATTTTTGGACTAGGAGGATTTACTTGGCAAATATTTGGGCCATCCCCTCTTTGAAGTGATAGATTTCCACACAAGGAAGGGTTTAAACCCTAGTCATGAAGTTGGAAAAATAAGTGTGTTATGGGAAGAAAACATATAACATTGTCCTTAAGGAAGATGGTAAATTAAAAAATATGGTTGAGATGGAAGACTTAGTGGTTGTTTAAAGAATTCATAGCCATATTTTTGGGGAAAAATCCATTAAGGCATGGGGTGTTGAATATTTGTCCAAAAATATTGGCTATGCCCCCTATCTGTTCCTCATGGAAAAAGGATGGTTTGGTTTTTTGTTCATAACTTGGTATGATGCGGACTATGCTATTTGTCATAATGTAGCATCAAAACTTACCCTCTAGTTTTGAAACTTTGGAAGGCATTTTTTTTATGTTACCGAGGAACACTTTGACTTGAAAACACTAATTTCGATAAGGGACTAAGTTCTCACTTGGACTTTTGGTCCCTTAATATATTTGAAAATATCAACAATTCATTGTGGGGTTTTCTTGAATATTATATGTCCTCTTAGTAAATGGGGAATTTGTCTATGGCTTGAATTTTGGTTAAAGTGGACCTTAGAGAAGGGATAGCCAAAAAAATTGTATTCTTCGTTGGTGGTAGGTATCACGCTAAAAGTTGGACTATGACGGGTTCCATTTCATTGTTGATGTTTCCATATATATTTCCATATGTAGAGAAATGAAATATACATTTTTCATCTTAAAGAGGGAAATCCATACCTTATGGTGTCAAGAAGAGATTGCTCAAGGGATGGAGGATCGGTTATAATCCCCACATAAAAAATCGTTATTATGTCAACTAATCAGCAAGGAAGTTATAGAATTAAGGAGGATTCTGTAATATTCATTATCTGAATTAGATATAAAATATTAACTCTTACTATTATGATTAACAAAATAAGATAACTAATTGATAGGTGGGAAAATTTATACTAAAAATTGGGACTTGTACAGGATTGTAGAGGGTTAGTAGTAGAAACCGAAAGATAGTTTTTGGATACTAAATGTTCAGATCCCTAAGCACCTAAGCACATGTATATCCTTTTATTTTTTGAGCACCATCCAGGTTGAAGTCTACTACTAGGCTTTTGGGTGTCCCAACCAGTGCAAACTAAGATTGAACACTCAATTCCAGGAAGCTAAGGCTTATGGAAGGATTAGGTGAGTTATCAGTCATTGTTTAGGAATAAAATATCTCTTGAGTATGTTCATAATAGTTTTCGAACAATTTGGAATATTTTGAGGGTGTTTGGGAAAAAACTAGGAATTTGGCCTAGAGATTTCCTACACTGAGGAGGCCAGTTAAACACTGTACAACCTCAACAAATTATGAGTATATGAGCTTTGTTTGGGTTTATAAACTCTCCACCGTGACATGATTTATTGTTTTTTGTTTCCTCTACCGCATATAAATGAACCATGCCACCATATAGAAACCATAATAGGTGGACTAACTCTATAAGCATTCATCAAGAAAGATAAAGCTACACGAGTACATGGGAATACTAGTATTCAACATGAACATGACGACCGTGAAACGTAGGACACGAAGATCACACCACACACACAAATATATATATATATATATATATATATATATATATATAGATATATATATATAATCTTCTTTTTGTAGAAACTATAACATTTTCAAAAATTCAATAGAAATTGCAATCAATACACATTACACATTCACAAATCACAATGTATATATCAATTATACACCTAATTGAAACCACTATTAGCAGAAAGTAATAGGCCTCACTCCATTATTGAAACAGAATAAAAGATTGACGCTTGGATTCCCCTACCCCACTATTGGTTATGTGTGAGAGGCATAATAAATCCAACAAAAATATGATTATTTCTATTTGATTAGATTACATGGACAGGGTCCACACCCCAATATTATATTTTCCCATTACTAAACACCCTTTCTATTTTAGATCATGTCACTTACAATGATGGTGCCACTTAAATCAAATTTCATGGGTAGGAATAGAAATAAGGGGTAGCCTCCCCTATATGAAATGATTTACCTTGTGATGTTATTTGTGGAATATGCCTTCGCATAATACTTATTGGTGTGTTACCTCACTTGATTTAAGAAGCCAAGGGACAAACAATGTAATATGTAAATCCTAAACAACAAAAAGGAGTTTATGAAATCTCTTGTTCATGTAATAATGTCTACATAGGAGAAACATCACGTTCTCTGCAAACTCGTCTCAAAGAACACTCAGCCGACATAGTCCATAATCCAATAAAGACATCAGCCCTAGCTGGACATTCCCACAACACCCATTAGAGGAAATTTGGGGTCTAAAATGGGCCTTATAAGAAAACGTGCCAACAATAAGTTCTTGTGAGTTGGATTTCAAGAACCAATATAATTTCAATAAAATGAGTCAACCATAATGGTTGAATTGACATATTTGTCATAAAAAAAAACTACTCTTTTTTGTTCGTATTTTTGACATATCTCCCTGTGTTTTTACTCAAACTTCGATTGGGAAAGCTCATTTGTTGTGGAATTTGATTCTGCATCCAACGAGTACCCACACTGCATACATTTGATAGGCCTTGCTACCCCAAAAACAAGAAATATCTGGAAAAATGTGATGATGACATCATCATCACATTTTTTCAGGTATTTTTTGTTATTGGGGTAGCGGGGTTCATCAAAATTATGATAGTTCAAACCTATGTATTCGTTAATTCCTTTTATTTTTCTGCCAATAAACCTATGTATTTGTTAATTCCTTTTATTTTTCTGCCTATTAAAAATAGGATGGATTTATTCCTTTATGTTTATGTAAATGCATGAGATAAACCAAATGATAAATCAAATTATAAATAAAAAATAAAATTATTATTTTATTTAGAAATGTTTAAAAATTCTTAGATTTGGATCAGATAACCATCTTTTTCCAATTGAATTATTTAATGTTATATTATGTTTTAATACAACATACCAAATAAATACATTAGATATATTATTAATTATTGTCAGGTATATTTAAACGAATGTAGCGACCAACACGACCAAGACCGACAACCATTAATTTATCAATTGGCCATACATTTTCAATATAAATTAAAACGAGTAGCATACAATATTGAGAAGAACATTATAACACTCATTACAGATTTAGTTGTGGTCTCCTTACATTGTTTTTATATAGAAATGGAAACCGAAGGACAACGATTATTAGTTGCAGTTGAGGAGATTATAAGAGATTTTCGGGAACTGAAGGAACAATCGAAGGCTCCCGGATTTTGATCCCTGGGACTTAGATATGGAATGCAGAATGGCCCGAGTATATGAGAGAAAGCTTAGGAGAAGAGAATTTATGCAACAATGGATATTGTTTGCTAGTTGAATCCAGGATCTCGTTAAGGTCGAGTTAGAGTGGACAATTGCGGAACTTGGAGAAGCACAACCATGACAAGAGCAATTGGAAGATGTGGAAAAAGAAGCACACCGATTATTCAATGAAGTCGAGTATCTTATACATGATTTTGGGGAACTTGACGAACTATGGCAGGCAGGCCTGGAATTTGACGTTCCACAGAACGTTTTTTTCATTTTTACCCGTATTTGACGGGTGCAAATTTTTTTAGCCCGTCAATGCTGACGTCCTCCGGGATTTTAGAACCGTCAAACTGACGTCCAGTCGAATTAAGCGCACGTCAAAAACTATGGTAGTAGGCTGTAGCCTAGCTTCCTAGTAGCCTGTAGCCTGTACCCTGTAGGGTGTAACCGTGTAGGTACTTGCAAGTTGGTCTGTGTCTCATTATATGATGGTAGGTGGATCTTAAAGCGCTGATCCATCATCCAACTACCAAGGTCCAACACTTATTGCTTTCATCCTTTCCATGCGTCGAACTCGAGACTCTGAGAGAGCATTGGCAAACTGCAGGAACTTCATGCAGTTACAAATCTGGTGGACTCTTTCCCCTTTCTTCATTGGTTGGATCCTCAGGGCATTTTTAGGGAATTTCCCGTGATGCAGGAATTCATACAAGATCTGTGAAAACTGCCTTGTTCTGGCATTACCCATTTGCAGAGGCGGGCCGCGGGATGAAAATAGTAAAGAAGGTCTTTTAGCTTTTTATGTCGAACGAATTCCTTGTTTGTTGCAGGAAATATTGGGTGGAGGAAGTGACAGACTCGAGAGTCGAGACTCGAAATAAGGGAGTCTGGAGTCCAGCCTTGCCTTGCCATTGCCGGCCGCAGTCAGAGGGTTTGTGACTTCACAGGGTTTCGAAAGGTCGGTGACTCGGTGGCAGGTGCGATTCACATCATTAATTCCTTTTAAAAAAAAAATCTTGTTCAACCTTAGTTATGGGATGTTTGACTGGTTTAAACGTTTAAGCTATGCTTTTAGTAAAGATTCGCTTTCTTCCAATGTAAATGTTCCCAACTTCCATATCGTCAGTCTCAAGAGCTGAACCCACCTTTGAATTAATCATAGCAGCATCTGTTAGCCATTTTCTAATATCTTCATCTGTAATCTTCCTTTTGCTGTAGTATTCCTTTGCAAAATTCTCCCTGATTTTAGTAACCTCATCATTAAAATCATGTCTACTTTGTAACTTCCCTTCACGCATCAGCATTGGGCCTTCCAGGTATTGGACGTTCGTATCAAGATTGGATACCAAACCGACCCTCTTTTCTTCTAAATTATTACAATCAGTTATTAATTGAGCCAGTAATTTGATTCTGTAGCTCTACCCTCTTCGAATCTCAACTAACTGAATATCATTAGGCCACTGTTGGGCCTGCCTCATAGTATAATCAACTTTTGCAACGGAATCCAAATAAGGCCTGACATAATTTTCTTCAAAATCATTATCATTTTGCAGTTCCATCTCCAGTTGTCCCTTAATCATTGATATACTTCGGTTCAATAATTGGGCCCTGTTGGCCAATTCCCACGCATTTTTCAACAAACTTTCTTTGTTGTCTAAATTGTCTATAATGACCTTTCTCATGCTCCTGAGAGCTGTTTTTGCTAGTTCAGTTTTGTTGCTGACCTCGGTTTCTGGTGGTCTGGTAGTAGACTCGAGGGGAAGCCTGGTTGTTTTAGGAACTACATATAGAGGTTCAGCACACAAAGCATTTTTGTATTCCTGTATTTCTATATCCTTTGCTTCAATTTGTCCCTTCAGTCTCTCAAGAAGAGCTGTTTGCTCCTCAAACTTAGCCTATATAACCTATGCTGTTGCTTGATTTAATTTGACAACATCAGAGACTGCCATATCATATATATCCAATGTGGCTGAAGACGATTCCATGTTTTTTCCCTCCCTACCTTTAGATTTTGTCGACTTCATTAGCAAAGGCATATTTTTATCAGCATATTTGAAGTCGTGAGGCGTAAGCAATTCATCATCAACTGTAGGTTGAGGGCTAGCTTGAATTTTCTTTAACAATTCTTCTCTGCTCCTCAGCTCGGTATCCAAGTCTATCTCCTTTCCTTTTCCCTGATTAGATGGAACTGGAGTTACTGTATAAAGGAATTGTGAAGGGTTTGGCATGGGGTGAAGACCATTAGCACCATGATTCATTGAGAAAACAACTGACTTTTCTGTCTCTACAGCTTTTGGTTTCTTTCCTTTCTCCTCTTTGGCAAGCTCATGTTCTCTTGGCCTTTTGGAACCTTGGTACTCTTTATCTCCACCTTCATCACCTATACCTCCATAGAATTGCATTCTTGACTTTAAAAGAAATTTTCCTGTAACACCTATCCCTGTAAATGTGGCTGAAGTGCCGGCTTGATTTGTGCTTACGTTTGTAGCTTTTGTGGTTGTTATCCCCAATTGCGGTGTCTGTGGTGTACTTGTATGCTGAGTAGTTTGAGCAACGGTGGAAGTACCAATACCAAAATTAGGGTTGTTTAACATTTCAAGAAATAGTTTAGAAAAAAGCAAAAGTCCCCTGTGCAGAAAATCCAAGTGTTCATTTATCAGTTTGGTCTAGATTAGTCTTTAGAAAATACCGTTCCTCATTTCCCTCCCCAATGCCCATACACAAACAGAACCCTCATTACTCTGTTCTAACTTTTCGATTCATTATTTTGTGCATTTTCCGATGAAAGATTTATGCTAATAATTTTGAATGAGGTTTTTGAATTTTGGATTTTGGATTTTGAATGAGTTTTGCGTTAGTTTGGATGTACAGACCGGGAACTCAGATTTGCAAGGTTGTTTTAATTCAAACTATTTATCGTGTGAAGCTGTAAAAAATCTTACAAAGAAACTGTGCACAGCTATTCTTAGGATGTCTAGGTTCTTTAAATGACTCATGTAAACCTCCAAGAACTTCCAAGGTAAATCTATCTATAAAGAATTGGAAGCTTTATTACTGTAAGGTTTTTTTTAAAATCTTCGTTTCCTTATTACTGAGTTCTAATTTCTCCGAATTATTATTCTGTGCATTTCCAGATTAACGATTTGTGTTAATAATTATAAAGTTTGAATTAGGTTGTCGTTAGTTTGAATGCACTGTCTGGGCTAGAAGCTTTTTTGGATTTGCTAGGCTATTTTAATTCAACATATTCTCTACTTATTGTCTAAAGCTGTAAAAAATCTTTAAAGGAAACTGTGAGCAAGTCAATGGCAGCCTCGCACAGATATTCTAAGGATATCTAGATTCTTTAAATGACTCGTCTAAATTTACTTCCAAGAACATGGTAAATCTTTCTGTAAAGAATCAAAATCCTTATTACTGTAACGCATTTTTGTAAATCTTCATTTAAAGTCCTTTCAGACATCTCTCTTGAAATGTTCAAAGTTTAATTTATCGGAAATTTCCAGAGTCAAAATTGGTCTCAGAATCCACTGAGAGTTAGACTAGACTAGGATCACAATCAACCAAAGTCTTAGTTTATAAACCAGTTCACAAAAATACAAAATTGGAAAAAAATATATTCATGTACATCAATGTTGAACGAGTTGAACCAACCAGTATGACCAGTTCCATACTGAACCATCCAGTTTGACTAGTCCTGTACTAAACCAGCCAGCTCGCTGGTGAAACCAGTCACCAAAGTTGTTCAAGGGTCAGTCTATCTTTTCTTAGGGTCAAACCAGCAGAACCACTCGGTTTCAGTACCGGTATGGCTAGTTTTTAAAACACTGATAGGGAATTAAAATATAGATCTCTTGGGTGATGGATCCTACGCTATAAAAATTCAAATGGATTGATCTAGTTTTCTAAAAATTTTATAATATTTCCTAATGTAATTTATCATTCTTAACTAGTTTTGTATAAGTTATTTGTTTATATAGATTTTTTTTTGAAGCACACTTTTTTTTTATGTGGTTTTGTTTGAGTTAATTTATTTGGTTTGGTCTATTTTTTGTATATAGGTGGTTAATGGTTAAAACTTACAATGTCTGGAAAAAGAAAAATCCAACTCACGATTGGAGACATGTATGGATGGAAAAAATGACAAACTTCCAATATTGAAAATGATTCAAACACAAGCGAAGAAGTTTATAATACTCAATTGCAGCAACAATTTGATGAAATATTTGAAAGTTTATTTGATGAAGAAACAAATGAAGTTGAAGAAGAGGTTGATAATCACAAGAAAATGAAAGTGCAAACAAAAAGAAAATTTTGTATGGAATGGTTAGATAAGTTTGATTGGTTGAATTATGTGAGGCGGGATGATGAAATATATATGAAATGTAGCTACTGTGAGAAGTATAGGATGACTAGACCTTGGGGTCTAGGAAATGGTTGTACAACTTTACAACATGATGCTCTTGTTACTCATGAAAAATCACTAATACATAAAGATGCTAAGGCAAGATGGATTAGTGCATTAGAGAGAAACATGAAGCCAATTCCAGAGCATGTTAGACAAGTGGAAAATGCTAATAAGGAAAGAGTTATTTCTACCATGAAGGTATCATATTTTGTGTGCCAAGAAGATTTATCTTTATCAAAGTATGAAAAACTATGCAAATTTCTCATAGATGCAAAAACACCAGATATGCCAAAGTCT
>LPNX010771081.1:0-21681 GCA_001517045.1 Pseudotsuga menziesii
AGTTATGGGATGAACAGATCCAGTATGTGCAGCATGCCTACAACAGGGCTATGCATTCTTCCACTCAGAGCTCGCCATTTGATACATGCTTTGGGTACTTACCAAAGACTCCATTGGACTTGACTTATGGGAGAGAGGTTGATTCAAGCGCTTCCAAGGATGAAGACAAAGCCCGCAGGTTCATTCAAAGAGTTCAATAGGTACATCAAGCAGTGCAAGAGTAGTTGGAGAAGAGTCAAGCCCAGTACAAGGCTCGCCATGACAAACATAGAGTTGATCATCAGTTTCAGGTGGGAGATCAAGTGTAGCTTCACATCAGCAAGGAGAGGATGAAAGGAGAAGGCAAGAAGCTCAAGCCTATTAGGTATGGTCCCATCACCATCTTGGAGAAGATTGGGACGAATGCTTTTCGTTTAGAGCTACCGCCATACATGCAGATCTACTCAGTGGTGAATGTGGAGAACTTGAAACTCTATGAGCCTCCCATGATCATGGATGAAAGGGAGAATGTCTCATTGCCATCAGTTGATGAATTTTCTCCTGAGTACATGGATGAGCTAAAGGAAGATGTCATCTTGGATAGAAGGACAAGGACTTCTCGCAGAGGTGATGTTGAGTATCTTCGAGTGGGCATCAAAGGAACTCATCCAAGCAAGGCCAAGGGGATCGAGAAGGAGAAAGTGAGGGAGCAATTCCCTCACCTATCTGTTGATTAGTAAAGGCTTTTGGAGGCCAAAATCTTCTCAGTGGGGAGGAATGATCCAAGAGGATCCAAGGAGGCAAATTTTTTGAAGTCCTCCAATCTCAGCAAAACCAACACCAGATCGAAGGGCTTGTCGAGACGATTCCAACGGCGTTCGTTTCACCTCAAACGGACTCCGTATGAGAAAGTTATCGCGCTTTGTTGTATTGATGCAATAGGTAAAATGGGGGTGCCACGTGGCACCACTGGCAAGGTGACACGTGGCATCCATACAAGATGACGAGGTATTGACATGGACCAATGAGGCTGAGACATGTGGCAACTCCCGGTTGGTTAATGCATGCCACGTGGATGATAAGTGGTGAGGTGGCATCAAGTTGGCACCTAACAAGGCATTGACATGGACCAATGAAATGGAGACACGTGGCAACTCCCGGTTGGTTGATGCATGTTTATGCATATTCGCTCCCCTCCCGTTGGCACAACCACCACGTGGGACATGCCACTCTTTAAACACATGTGTCATTTAACACGTTGGGTTAAGTTTTTAAAGGGGTTCGAAAACTTTGGTTATGGTCTTCACCACATGTGCATTAATAACTTTGGTTATGACCACGTGTTATAACAAACTTTAAAACATATTACCTGCCACCTAATATGGTTGGAGCGCCATGGGTTACATGCCATAGGGTTGGAGCGTCACCATGGCATAACAAACTTTGTGTTGAAGCTTTAATGTGGGTTCGCACACTTTGGTCATGGTTCCTTTTTTTTCCACATGTGCTATTTTAAAACGTTGGTGGGTTTTTTTTAAAACATTATAATATATGAGTTTAACCATACTTGGTATAGTTTTAAACTATAACCAAATATATGGTTGGAATATTAAAAGGGGAACTACATAATTTAGGAGCCTAACCAACTTGGAGGTTTTCAACCATATGCTCAATTAGGCAAGTTTGTTGTAACTGAAGAATCATGAGGAGAATGTGATGAGGGATAACTCAGGCCTATATAAACCCCCTCATATGCCATTTGCCAGTCATGCTTTGGAGTGGAGACTTTGTAGCTAAAGGAGAGAAGGGAGATTGCGTAGCTTTGCAGGAGGAAGGTACGAGTGTTTATACTCGTTTTAAACTGTCTTCAGGCTTCGGAGTTGCTGGAAGCAGTCTTGTTGTGTTTTGGGTAGCGGTTCTCCTCCTGAACATTGTCGCCAAGGTATCATTGTATCATTGCCATGTATTTTGCCTTATGCTGAGATTATAGATCGGCCCTCCTATTGAGAAGCAAGCCCGGAGACGTAGTCCATCCTCGACGAACTCCGTTATCAACTTGTTGTCTTTATGTGCATATTGTCTATGCTGTTTGGTCCTCTTTTATGGGTTTGTGAGCTTCATTCATGCTCTTTATGCAATTCATGTTAACGTCATAGAGTAGCAAAGATCTTGTTTTCGGATCACTAGGTGAATATGGCAGACTTCAAAGCCTGGTCAAAACATTTACAGAACAATCTGCTCGATGGTGGGACTGTAACAAACTTAAATAATAACAACAAATAATATATATATATCTATATATCTATATATCTATATATATTAATTATTAATATTAATACATATTGATATTGATAATTAATAATTAATAAATAGTTATTAGTAAACTATTCTAAAATGACGCATCCTTTCATGGATGGTATCCAAAGTGCTTTTCCAATTTATATATATATGGAACTCACTTTGTAATATTTCATCATTCATCTTTAATATTATTTTATATTTCCAATATGGAATTATTTTCCATTGGTTGATTATTCAAATGAGTAATCATTGTGGGTTAAAATACGAATCATGTGGGGTTAGAAGTCATTGTTTGCTTCAAGTGGTATCAGAGCTATATGAACCTTGGACAACATTATTTACACCTTGTGTATATTTGGGTTTCCCAAAAAAATATGACTTTGTCCTTAAAAAAATAAAAAATAGAAAAAATGGTAAAAGTAACTCCCTAAAAAAAGAGAGTTAAAAAAAGTGAAAAAAAACAAAAGAACAAAAAAAAACTAAAAGAACGAGGAAAACAAAAGGGAAAGAAAAAAAAAGGTTAAAAAAGAAAAGATAAAAGTTAAAAAAAAAGAGAGGGTAAAAGTGAAACCACACCTGGTTTCTTAAAGTGGGTTTGAGTTTGAATATAAAAAGTGCATGATAATAACTACAAAGAAGCAAGTGGGATTTGAACTTAGGTGGGGAAGGTAACACTTATTCCTCCCAACCACCCAATCTACTTGCATTTTACAAAAGTATTGGAAAAAAATAAAAGTCAAGGACTAGAATTTGGAAGGTTATATATTATTTTATATAACTTAAGTTAAATAATAATAATAATAATAATAATTACTATTTTATTAAAAAAACAATTATTTTTGGGAAAAAAAGGGTTATTGACCTAACAAGAAATAGTTGAAGAAAGTTTTTTCCAAAAGAGACAGATTGAGAAGTATTATAGTTTTTGTATCTACCCTTTTAGAAGAAACGAAGACAAAAGTGAAGTAGAGACATAGCCACAAACAATGGCTACTACATATTTGGAAATGAAGGCACAACTACAAACACCAGTGGACGAGTTAGAACAATACAAGGTGATCAATAAAAGTCTACAAGACGAGGTTGAGACGAAAAAGTGGTTGAAAGAGTGGAAAGACAATGAGAATCACCTTTTATGGAATCAGAATCGACAGCTAGAACGAACCATAAGAGAAAACAAGAAAATGTTATCTGATTAGGATAAAGAAATATCATGTTTAAAAATTCATAATCAAAACCTAGAAGACTAGATCAAAAAGTAAAAAATTGACAACAAATCACCATATGGATGCGATAATGAATTAGAAGAAGAAATTAAGCATCTAAACAAACTCATCATGGAAAAAGATGTTGAATTGGTGCAAGTCCGGATGATGTTAGAAAATCAAGAAGCAGAGTTACGTCATCATAAACATTAAAAAGAAAAACTCTAGCAACAATATGACGACAGTAAGAAGACACATAAGTTAGAACTGACAAAAGCCAACAAGCTTTTATCAAGCCATTCTGAAGAAATTTTCAGATTAAGTAATCATAACAAGACACTAGTCACAAAAATTAAGAAGTTGAAAAGTAGCTGGAAGACAAAACAATCTATGGAAGACATTGAAGGAAAACTTCTAGACAAACAGAACGAAAATTGTTGTATCAGAAGGCATAATGAAGATCTTAAGGAACAACTTAAGAAGTCTGAAGATGATAGAAAATCACATGTAGAAGTGATTAAGAAGCTTCAAAATGATAACATGCAGTTAGAAAATAAGTTGGAAAAGATATAGAACGAAACCTTAAAACCTCAAGAGACGAAAACACAACTTTCTACTCAGATCAATGCTAAAAAAATGACACTCATAAAAGACAATGACATTGTGAAAATTCCATATCGACACCCCAACCATAAAAATAGATATTCTAAAAAGTGGGAAATGTGGAAAGATAACAGTACCAATGTGATCAAATCTCCTAACGATAGATCAGTATGGAATGCCAACAGTCCACAACAAATCAATTTGGGATGGATTGATTCATCCACAAATCGGAAGTTGTGCTCAACTCTTAGCAGTTCGTATGGACATGTTTCATCAACTGTGACACCAAAAAAAATGATGCAGAAACATTATAAGGCTTTGAGGACAAATCCTTTCTAAGGGAGTGGCAATGTAACAAACTTAAATAATAACAACAAACAAACAAACAAACAAACAATATATATATATTAGTTATTAATATTAATACATATTGATATTCATAATTAATAATTAATAAATAGTTATTAATAAACTATTCTAAAATGACGCATCCTTTCATGGATGGTATCCAAAGTGCCTTTCCAATATATATATATATATATATGGCACTCACTTTGTAATATTTCATCATCCATCATTAATATTATTTTATATTTTCAATATGGAATTATTTTTCATTGGTTGATTATTCAACTGAGTAATCATTGTGGGTTAAAATGCGAATCATGTGGGTTTAGAAGTCATTGTTTGCTTCAGGGACACCCATCAGTCGAGACTACAAACATAGACAACAACTTCTACTTTCTTCATAGAAAGGTTCGGAGGAAGGAAGCTAACTAAATAGGCACAAATACATGTCTTCACTCAAGGACAAGATCCAGAAAATCATATAAAAATATGTGAAAAAGAATGGAGAAGACTTGGTTACAAAGACGAGCGTATATGGCCACACTTGTTTCCCTCGACATTAGATGACCTACCTAACAAGTGGTATAAAATGGAAGAAGCACGAGGCAAAACATTTCTATGGAATGAAATTAGAGAAAATTTCATTAAGGACTTTAGCTTTATACCGGAAGACACAAAATTAGTCGAAGCTACAAAAAAAATAAAAACATTTATACAGTCGACTACTACCAAGCCGACACAAAATAATAGTCGACCAAATGCAACATGCCATAACATTTGATCCAACAAAGTACCATAGTCAATGAGACTCCAATTGGAAAATGAACATACATATGGGAGAAGCTTTCAATGGAAGACCGATTACCCGGAAACAATCAAACCGGTTAGAACGATATTCAAAATTGAGTCAACCGACAAAGACAACATTGATCAAATGATGGTAGCAGACTTTCCAGCAACATTTTCATAGTTCAAAGAAGGTAGTCAACATATCAATGAAAGTAAAGCACCAGAGTGGTTGGACTTGAAAGTAAAAACTAAAGAAATCGACATTTCTAATGATAATAGACTGAAAATGGAAAGAATTGGCGATTATTGGAGCGAAGAACAAACTACATAAATCGTCGACTTATTAAAGGAATTCCAAGATGTATATGCCTGAGATTACAAAGACTTAAAAGGATTAGTAGCAGAAACGAGCAAGATGAAGATAGACATCAAACCCCGAGGTTCGACCTATCAAGAAAATACCTTACAAGTTGGCTCACAAATACAAATAAATAGTTAAAAAAGAGATTGACAATGTGTTGACAGCTGGAATTATTTACCCCATTGACCAGTTGAAATGGGCAAGCCCAATGATCGTCCAACCGAAAAAGTATGACCTGACAAAACTACAAATCTGTGTCGATTTTCGAGAGTTAAACAAGGTTACCCTAACAGGTCCATTTCTGACTCCATACACCGATGAGATCTTAAATGAAGTCGCAGGACATGAATGCAATTCATTTACAGATAGATTCTCAGGATATAATCAAGTGCCAATAGCCAAGGAAGATCAGAAAAAGACAATCTTCGTATGTGAATTTGGCTCATTTGCTTACAGAGTGATGCCATTTGGTCTCAAGAATGCACATGCAGTGTTTTCAAGAATAGTTGTCAAAACATTTCAAGAATACATTTATAAAACAATGGCAGTATACTTCGAAGATTGGACAATCTATTCCATGCTAAAAGAACATTATAAATGGTCAAGGCTTATGCTGGAAAGATGCCGACAAATTCAGTTATCCCTCAATATAAAAAAAATGCATATTCTTAACCCGCATAGGAATCCTACTAGGGAATATTGTATGAAAGGAAGGTATCAAGGTCAAATTTGCTAAAATAAAAATTATCCTTGACTTAAAGCCACCGGTTAATCCAAAACAGGTCACAGTATTGTTGGTTCATACAAGGTATTACAGAAAATTCATCTGACACTATTCAAATATGACCTACCCATTGGAAGAATTGTTAAGATAAGATCAAGATTTCAACTAGACAGAAGAATGTGATACATCCTTCGACACATTAAAAAGAAAGCTAGTCGAAGCACCCATTTTCTGATTTCCAAAATGGTCGATCAAATTCCATGTGCATATTGATGCTTCAGGCCTAACTATAGGTGCAATTTTGACACATCCTGGGGAAGAAGGAATGGATTATCCAATCATATATAACAACAGAAAATTAAACAAGGAATAACACAATTAATCAATGACAGAAAGGGAGGCATTAGGTATGGTCTTTGCACTTCAAAAGTATCGACATTACCTACTAGCTAACCCCTTCATATTATATACTGATTATCAAGCACTTAAATAGCTCATCAACAAACCTTTGCACCACAGAAGAATCTGTCATTGGCTATTACTACTCCAAGAGTTTGAATTCGAAGTAGTAGTTCGACCAGGTCGATTGAATGTTGGACCTGACCACTTGTTGAGAATTGACACGGGGGAGGAGCCGATAGGAGTTGAAGATGACCTATTGGATGCACACTTATTTCGAATAGAAGTTGTCTCTACAAAATTAGAAGAAATAACACAATTCTTGGAGAATGGTCAAGCACCGGATGGAATGATCATGAAAAAGAAACAAATTTTAGCCATGAAAGCTGCACCATATAGCCTAATTAACGGATTTTTGTACAAAATGGGTTTGGACGAAGTACTCCATCGATGTGTGTTAGAACATGAACGAGAAAACATTATGCATGAAGCACAATATGGAATGGTGGGAGGACACTTTCAGTTGGATACAACTGCCAAGAAAATCCAACAATCAGGACTGTGGTGGCTGACACTTTACAAAGACTATAAAAAGTTCATGGGAAAATGTGATCATTGCCAACGTCTAGGTCGACCGCTACCGAGTACAGAAATGCCTTTAATATCATTAAACCCAAGCCTCACATTCGAAATTTGGGCCATTGACTTTATAGGTCCATTCTCAGTCCCAACAAAAGGACAGGTGCAAGGTATATCATAACAACAATAGAATATGTAACTAAATGGATAGAAGCAGAACTTGTCGAAGCCTGTTCTAGCGAGGTAGCTACTAAATTTATATATGAAAATATTATCACTTGGTTTGGCTTCCCTCTAACCTTAATTAGTGACCAAGGTTCGCACTTCATCAATAAAACAATCACAACACTAACAGAACAGTTCAAAATTAACCACTAACGAAGCACAACCTATCAACCTCAATCGAATGGGGCGATAGAAGCATTCAACAAAACATTGACAAGGTGTCTAAAAAAAAATCTACAATACCGACAAAGATGACTGGGACGAGAAAATCCCTTCAGTATTATGGGCGTACAGAACATCATATAAACATTCGACCGACCAAATGCCCTTTCGACTAATCTACGACCAAGAAGCAGTCATTCATTTACATTTCTGACAATAGACATTGGTGATAGTCGACATCTTACATATCAATGTCGAAGAAGCAAGAAAGAACTGACTAATACAATTAGCCAAACTAGAAGAACATCGACTACTTGTTATACAACACCAAGAAATTCAGAAGCAACAACAGAAGGATTGACACAACTGAAACATAAAAAATAAGGATTTGTTGGTCGGAGACCTTGCCTTACTCTACAATAGTCGGGTGAAAGGAAAACCTAAAAAGTTACACACAGAATGGATGGTACCTTACATTGTCGAAGAAATCAATTCCAACGACTCAATCTGGCTAAGAACGTTACAGGGCATAATATTTCAGAAACTGGTAAATGGCGCTTGACTAAAACGGTATTAAAAAAAAATGGTTTAATAAATGCTAACCAAAACTAGAAAAACTAGAAAAAAAGAAAAAAACCTAACTCCAAAAAGAATCAAGGAAAACCAAAATGACAGGAAATCTCGACAGACGTAGTATACCACCATTCGACAATAATCAACATTTTCACTATCAACATACCGCAAATCGACCATACCATCGACATCGAAAAGAGGATCAAAACGTCAAATCAACCCAACATGACTACAGTCAGAAGGAGCACCGAAACTAGAGCGTATTAAATCAACCTTCATTAGAGCGTCCTTTACCATCAAATCCGCCATTAATAGCACCATCGACAAGATCCCCATTCTCTCCGCCTATAAATACTATGCCAGATGAAGATCACATACTGTTTCACCAAAAATCTAAAGCGACAAAATTACCAGACTCCCGTGAGAAAATCAACTAAGAAGAGAGCCGAACCGGAAACCAACAAAATGGCCCCAAAAAAAACCGGAGCCATGAAAGCCAAATTAAAAGAGTTGGAATCCACCATAAGTCCACTAGTGAAACAGTTACGAAACATTAAAAACACGAAAGTGCGGGAAGTTTCATGGGCACGCCACTGGGCATAAATCAAAACATGGGCTTACCAGGGTAAGTTAAGGATGTCAGAGGAAGGGAAGACGGTAAACCACAACACCATTATGAATTTTTTGAATGCACATCTCATGGCAAGTTTTGGAGGAGAAAAGGAAAATATTGTAAAATTCATCATCAGTCGGTACCATAATGGGAAGTTCTACTTCGAAAAACCTGTGGAAATATCAGCCGAAACTATTTACAAACTTACTGGGCTGTCCAACAATGGCGAACCTGTTCTTGTAGGCATCAAAGAAGGATTGGTCGAAAAACTAATAGGAACACCGACAGGGAAAAACTCAAAAGGGTTAATTGTCGGTCAAATCCAAGCCACCACACCTAAAATAGTGGCCAAAATCGTATACACAGGGTTGATTGTCACAAGACGTGGCTGGGATTTGAAGCTCGACATGTTGGAAGCTGTCGACTGCATAGACAACATAAGAAAGGTATACCGTTGGGCTCAATATATGGCTGATATGCTCAAATATGTTTGCAAGAAGTGCCAGGAATCAGATGCAATGATCAGATTCTCATCACTCTTAATATGGATAGTTATGTACCACCTATGTCCATCCGGGCACAAAGAATTCTTGGAGTCATCCAAGTTCCATATGTGGCGCTTTAAGTCTTTTTCAATGGCTGGAACCCCACTAGAACAAGAAGAAATCAAAGTGCTCCTGGAACATTGGTTTAAAAAACTTAAAGTCCGAACATCCAGATGGAGGGTGCCTCAAAACATCTGAAGATGTCTTTCTCCTATAGCACATATCCAACTAGAGTTGGACCACACAGTAGTATGGAAGAAGTAAGGGTCGACAACAAAGGCAAAGCCACTCGACTACTACCCAACAGTCAAGGAGAGCTTCACAGAGTTGGCCAGGAATTCCAAAACCGACATCACCATACCAAAGGATACAAAAGAAAATAATCAACTCATTATAGAACCATTGATCGACCAAGAGAAGGAGGAAGACTATGAAGTCAACCTTCATATTAGTACTTTCACTTCAGGAGACAGTGCGAGAGAAGAGAAAATGCCCCCCAAATTGAAAATGTACTGACTGGACAATAGGTTGTGACACTGACAGAACAAAGCATTATCACCCCGACTCAACAGCAAGAGAAAGGAGAAGAACAAATAGAGTAAGATATTCAATCAGACAACCCAGACTATGCCATGACAAAGGAAAATTTGAAGAAAATAGATAAGGACATATCAACTTAAAGGAAAAATAAAGGAACTCAAGCAAAATGGAAGGGGAAGTGCAAACTCATCTTATCAGAGGAATCAGAAGATGAGGAAGAACTACTTGCTACTGCTGTCAACATACTAGAGGATGCTGCGATAAACAAGGTATCTGTCGAGACCCAATTCAAGCAGTTTTTTGAATCAGGAGCAAAGCAAGGCAGGATTAAAAAGGTAAGAACTACTACCAAACCTAATATAGATCCTATCGATTTAAATACAGACTCACCAAGAAATTCTCTGACTAGAATAACACCAGATTCAACCATGGCCATATCACCAATTTACAACGAGATTATCCCTGGAACCCTTAAGGAAAAAATTGATAAAGATGTTGAACTTCAACGATTTATCAACAATCTGCCAAATCTATTCCTTAAATCCCAGCATATCACCACCACTTATAAAATTATCAAGACAATCTCTACCCAACAAAGTCTCACCCCACGAACCGACCAAGTTTCACCAACACCAACAGTTGTGGGGTTCATCAAATCATCATACATTTGCAACCCCGACCCAACATCCACTGTAGCCACAACCCATATTTCATATATTATTCCAACCTTCCAAAACCTTTCGTTCATTGGGGAAGATAGGGGATTAATTGCCCTCAAAGGAAATAATCAAGCAACAATAGATGCAAAAATCGACAATCTCACGGAAAATGAAGAAATCGACAACCTTGTCGACCTACAACTGGAAGTCGAAAACCCCATGCTGACAAGTCATCTTCCAACCACCCCTCTAACTCTAGACCACTCACCATCACTGTTACCACCACCAACACCAAAGTCTCCTCATAATCCAGAACCACCATCTTCACCACCATTAGAAGCACAAAAAACCACAAAACCCATTCAGGAAACCCAACAAGCTAATCCTACCACAATAGAAGTTCAGTTGACTGAGAATCCATCGACTGAAGAGCACCAAAGACCACAACAGAAACCAACATCAGTACCAACATGATCATAAGTGTTCCATAAGTCTAAACATAAAAGAAAAAGAAAAGAAAAGAAGAAGAAATAACAACAACATAAATAACAAGCACCGACAGCTATTCACCTTCATCAACTGGGATCGACTTCTGCAGTCGAAACACCAAAGCTAAGAGATGGAGAGTTGGATCGACTCCTGGAAGCACTCACCAAAGAAGCATCAACAAGAAATCAAACAAGACAAGAAAGAATTGAAAAAATGAAAACATAAAAAGTTGAATTCCTGACTAAATGTAGGACTTTAACACAGACAGTCATACCAGGACCAGTTATTTGCAATGTCGTGTTGAACCTCCAAGCACAACTACAGACCACTGACAAACCTCTAGAGAAAGCATACCAATTATTTGAGAGTGGCGTGTCGAACCTCCAAGCATAGCTACAAACTAATAGAGAAGAGCAAAAAGAAGAAACATCTGTGTTATTAAAACAACAGTACACGACATTTTCAGAAGCACACAAGGTACTGCAAGAACATTTGGAGTAGTCAGCTATTACAGAAGAAGTACTCTGCAACTGGTACACCCATTATGGCCAAGTATTTCAATAGGTTCAAGAAACCCGTAAACACATCAAGACACTAGAGAATCGACGGGGTCTTGACGAAGCAATGAGGAGCACAATACAAGAGCAAATTGTATTGTAAACAACAAAACTAGAGAAGCTAGAAAAACAAGCTCATCAATGGGTAAACCAGTCTCTTTCCAGCATCGACAAACTGGACACAATCTGTCCACAAATGAAAATACTGATGGACACAACAGATGAAAAACCCCAATTTTTGGGGCCCGACATGATTAATATTGTAGAACTCTCAATTCATGAGAAATTGGCGACTCTATCTAGCATTACAACCTTGAACATAGACATCTAGAGAGCTATCCGCAGTTGGGCATATTTTCAACACCAATTGGCCATTTCGGCAGAATCCATAGTCGAAGTATGTGTTCAGAGAAAACCATCTATTAGACTGCACAACCCATGAAGACAGAACAACGGAAAGGAAGCTACTTGAGGCAAAGTTTTGTACCTCCCCTGTTTCTTCGGGACGAAGAAATATTTTGCTCCTGGGGAAGATGTTAGAGGAGCTAGTTGGTGAGCCGACTAGACTACTTAATTGACTAATCAGAGATTAGGTCGACCTCCAAAGGTTGTGTCGGTTGACCGAACCGACAAGTAGTTATTTATAACCATTTTGTAATCATATATAATAGGCTGTTGAGCCAGTTGAGAACTTGGTTCAGTTTTTGTATATGTTTATATGATTCTTTATGTGTATTATTGGTAACCTTATGTGATCTGTGAGATTACCACACTACCGCATATTTGTCAAAGGATACTCTCAGTAAACTGCACCCTTGACATATTTGACTAAGAAGGGCACATTTAGTTGGAGTGAGGAGGCTGAAAAATATTTCCAGAAAATGAAAGAGATAATGAGCAGATGTCTAGTACTTTCCTTGCCTGATTTTTCCAAAGCTTTTGTGCTGGAATGTGATGCCTCTGGTGTAGGCATTGGAGTTTTCCTAATGCAAGATAGGCATCCTATCGCATTTGAGAGCACAAAATTGCAGCCACATGAAAGGATGTATTCCATATATGATAAGGACATGCTGGCCATCATACATGCCTTGGCCAAATTTCGATAGTACTTGGTGGGAGATAAATTCATTATGAAGACTGATCGTAACAGTATTAGACACTTCCTTACCCAAAAGGAACTCAATTATAGGAAGGAAAAATGGGTGAGTAAAGTTCAGTCTTATGATTTTGACATTGAGTATAAAAAAGGAAAAATGAATGTTGTGGATGATGCACTCTCCCGTAAGCCCACATTCTCTTTGCTGCAAATGTTTAATGAATGTAAAATTTAGTTGGCTATTGAATATTCTAAATATCAGTTTTCTTGTGAAGTTTTGGATGGGGTAAACCATAATGAAGAGTACAAAGTTCATGATGACCTCATCTATATTTGCACCAAAGAGGGGGATTTTAAAAGCTGCACATGATGCACGAGTGGCTGGTCACCCTGGTTTTTTGAAGACTTACAGAAAGGTAAGGGAGAGATTTACTTGGAAGGGCCTTATCAGATGATGTTCTCATATATGTGAAGGAATGTTCTGTATGTCAATAAGACAAAGTGGAGCACACACACCCCGCTGGACTTCTCCAACCTCTTCCTATTCCAGAACAAAAATGGGAAAGTGTATCGATGGAATTTATCACGAGGCTTCGAAAGTCACAGGGGAAAGACAATATTTATGTGGTGGTGGATAGATTAACAAAATATGCACACTTTTTTGCAGCAACATCCACTATTTCTGCTAGTGAGGTTCCTACCCTATTCTTCAAGGACATTTTCAGGTTGCATGGAATGCCTAGAATTATAATCAGTGACAGAGATAGTAAGTTCACTAGTGCTTTTTGGCAAGCATTCTTTGATCTGGTTGGAACAAATCTGAACATGATCACAAGCTATCACCCCCAGACAGATGGGAAAATTGAAAGTGTGAATCAATGGCTTGAAGGGTACCTCCGTAACTATGTTATGGGCAACAAGGAGCTTGGGAAACTTGGCTCCACCTAGGTGAGTGTTACAACACCACATTTCATCTTTCTATCAGAATGACACTTTTTTTTGGCATTGTATGGGTATGAAGCTTTGACTTTTGTAGACTTAATGTTTGGAGATTGTAGGGCACAAAAAGCTAAATATTGGTTGCAGGAAAACCAAGACATCTTAAGGGCACTGAAAAACAATTTACAGATGGCTCAAAACCAACAAAAGATGTATGCAGATAAGCATAGAATAGACAGAGTTTTCCAAGTGGAAGACTTAGTGTACCTAAGGCTGCAACCTTACAGACAATCTTCCTTAAAGAAGAAAGGGGATGAAAAACTTCAACCGAGGTTTTATGGACCCTACAAGATTATTAGAAAGGTTGGTGAAGTGGCCTATGAATTGGATTTTCCAGCAAACAACAAATTCCATAATGTTTTTCACATGTCTTGTCTGAAGAAAGCAGTTGGAAAACAGATAGTAGCTTCTGAAGAGCTTCCACCTCTGGATGATGAAGGCCATTTGGTCTTAGTACCAGAGAAAGTGCTGATGGGAAGAGAAAGGAAATTGAGGAATATAAAAAGCAAGGAATATTTGATACAGTGGAAAGGATTACCCAATGAAGATGCTACTTAGGAGGATAAGCAGATCTTGCAGCACCCTTCTTTGCTTCTACTTGAGGACAAGCAGATTTGGGAGGGGAGGATTTTCATGTCCCCTCAATTTGATCAGTAAAAGTGTTGATCATGTTGACACTCCCGGGGGTTCAAATTGACAATTAATTATTCTTCCTAGGGAAATTTTGTTAATAATTATTATTGAGGCATGCATGTAATTTTTATTCTTCATTATTATTAATTATGCAAATTAATGAGATGGAAATAAGTTTTCCATGTCAGGGGGGCGCATTGGGCAAGTCAACTTGCCAAGGTGGAAAGGAGGAAACTCAATGAAAAAAGTAGATAGAGAGGAAAAGGGGAAAGTGCCTAAAAGCAGCAGAAAAGTAGTCGGTGACAAAAGTAGGAAAATTTTGCAAAGGGGGGCACATTTTCCTCTTGGAGAACTCAGAAAAGATGTAAGGCCAAAAGTAGGAAAGTTTTGGGAAAGGAGAGCACAGTTTCCTTATGGAGACTCAGTCTCAAAAGCAAGGGAAAGCAGAAAGCTGTCATAAAGAAAAGAAACAACTATTTGACTAAGGAGGGCACAGTTTCGCAATCAGAGGGATGAGTTGGACACAAAAACAGTTCCACATGGTCCTACATTCCAAGTTTTTCAACGAGGGTGCCTATGTGGCTAGCGTTAGGGATTTTAGGTGGTTGACTTGCTCTCACATGTCACCTTTGGCCTCCACTTGCTAAACAGGTCACCCAGGATGTTATTAAAGGACAATTCAACCCCATTGACTCAGTTTGGTTAATGTATGTTTTGTGATTGATTGAAGCTTAAGATTCATTTCTGAGTGGTGAGCCTTAGTACCTTGAGTGATGTGCCCCAAGTCCATTGTTCCCTTTCTCCCTTCTTCTTCCCACTTCTATTGTAGGCTTACTGAAGATAAGGAGCAACTTTCATCTATTGAAGGAGGGTTTTTGCAGGGGTTTATGTATCTTTCATTCTATTATCATATTAACTTGGGGAGCTTTGAGCCCTCCTATTAGTGACATCCCTTCCTCTTTTCTCCTTCTCTCTGTTCTATGATCTTATAGCAATTTCGGAGCTATCTAATGGATATTTCGACATATATATGATCTAATATGTATATTGATGTCTAATTTACTATTCAATATCATATTTAGACCACCTTCAGGTCATTCCTAAAGTTTGTGAGATTCATGGATTGAATTTCTTAGGTTTCCTAGCTCCAGAGTCATAATTTTGGAGTTGTGCTATGAGAGGTGACCTTTGTGAATCTTCTGAGAATTATTTCAACCCTCATGGCCTCATGGTCCTGATACATTATTATTTATAGTATATGCAAGTTTTATAACATTCTGATTCGAAATGGTTGAGATTTACTCATTTTAAGTCAACCTAGTCTAGATTTGCATTGAAAATAACTAGTTTTGCTGTAACTTCCATATTTCGACTTGTATGACTACAAATAACTCCATTATTTTTCTGATGAGTCATTAATAGACATATGTAAGTCTCCCAAGTCCAAAATAGAGAATCCAAACCACCCTTACCCTATTTTGAAAGGCCCAAAGATGGAGTTAGTGATCTTCCCAACGATCTAGTCTCACCTTTACAACTTGCAGAATATTTTCCTTTGCCTCTGATATGTTATAAAACTTAATGAAACTATGATTACTGTCTCATAACCTTATAAAAAAACCTTATTTAGTTTATACAAGCCTCTGGTTGTTGGATATGAGAAACGTGGTTCCTAGTTTCATGGTTAGGTGACCCAGAAGCGTGGAAGTAGGTTTCTGCACAACGGATTCCGAAACCTAAATGGTCCCCAATCTAAATGTGTTAGAGGAGACACTTTATCAGTCAACCACTTATACTATGAAACGAGAACTCGACACAGTTCTCGTTTTTCTCTCTCCTAATTTTAGTAGCCATTATTACCTCCGTTTCAAAAAGGGTTGATACCAGTATCACATATTTTCATTTTCATGCATTTTTTTGGGCCTTTGAATCATATTTGTCGTAAAGTAATTTTAATTTATATTTTCAAGTGTGTTTTTTAGAAATGTAACAAAATAACATACATTTAGAAGCAAGTTATAATGAAAAACATATACATTTTGCAATTTTTTTTAAAAATAAGGCATTTTTATCGACAAAATAAGACATTTTTATTGACAAATTTGTAAAAAAATCTAGAAAATAAAAACATTGAAGACCATTTTCAATGGATTTTCAAAGATATTTTGTATAAAAATGATATTATTTTATATTATTTTCCAAAAAGTAACCATTCACATAAATTCAAGAAAAACTATACCACATATTTGTAAATAACATATTAAAAACATTATAGATAGAAATTTTATTTCTAAAATAAAGTTTGAAAGTCAAAACATTACTAATATATCTTATCAAAAAGTTGTCAAATTTAACATTTTCTTCAAGATATGAAACTAATCAACAATATCAAGCTGGCCAAATTATTCATCAAAATTGGAATTTTCTGAGCTTGGCTTCCTTGAGGAACATTAATGTCCTCTTCCATTGGTTCTTCTATGTATGGAATATTCCCAAATTGTTCTAAGTTCCAAACATCCCTACTAATGGGGGTTGGGGCTCTTTTGACATCTTCGCCACAAGTGTTTCAATAAAATTTTAAAAAGTACATTTAAAAAATTACATCGATATTACATTAAAAAATAAAATTAAAAAAAGTCCCCAACCCCCTAAACCCCCCACATTAAATTTAAACAATATAACAAAATTTTAAAACCCCCGTAACAATAACATCAATATTACTTAAAAAAATAAAAAATTTAACACCCCCACATTACATTTAATAAAATAAATAAAAAATAAAACCCCCCAACTCCCCACAATATTGTATTAAAAAACATTACATTAAATCCCTCCCCCAACCCCCTAAACAACCCTCACAACATTACACTTAAAAAACATTGAAAACAAAATTATACCCCCTAACCCCTAAACTCCACCCCACCCACACAACATTATATTAAAAAAATATAAATAATTTTTTTAGAAACCCTCCCCATAACCCCCACAACATTAAATTTAAAGCAATATTAAAAAATAAGTTTTTAATCCCCTAACCCTCGAAACGCCCCCCTAAAAATTATATTCAAAACAAATTAAAAAAAATTCTTGCCCCTCCCTCATCTCTTCCCGACGAACTTTAGAGTTTTTCACATTAAGGTTTTTGCTTCCTTTATATTTTTGACATTATTATAAAATGAAATATAATTATCTTCTTCAGAGCTTTTTGTGAATAAACATAGTTGTCACATATTTTGTTTTTGTGAATAAACATAGTTGTCACATATTTTGTTAAAGATGGACTACCATCATTCTAAGTGTTATATGTAATTATGTATATTACAATGTATCCCACTATTTATTTTATTACACCATTTATTCATTAATAAAATATGAGTTTTTTATAATGCTTTATTTTTAATTACATAATAATTTAAAATAAAATTGAATATAAATTTTAAATACCTCAAAACAACATAGTACTAATTATTTAAAAACATTTTTAATAACATGTAAAACATATATACTCCAATTTAATAAAAAAAACCCATTGATTCTATATAAATAGTTAAAAAGCACTATGTTAATCCAATCAAATACAAAACATTAGGCTATTTTCTAAATACAATATATCTTGTTCAAAGTTTTGATTCAAAACCAATAAATCCAATAGCATTAATAATTTCAAGAAAGACTTAATATACTTCAATGTAATATCGTTAATATTAAACCGTTATAAATTATTGGATAATTGCTGGTATATTTCTTAATATACTTCAATGTGATATAGTTAATATTAAAACGTTATAAATTATTGAATAATTGCTGGTATATTTCTTTGGAAAATATATTTCTTAATATACTTCAATGTGATTAATATTAAACTGTTATAAATTATTGGATAATTGCTGGATACAAGGAGCGCTACGACCAACACCGGATAGCACACCAATTCCAGGTTGGAGACATTGTGTGGATGCACTTATTACAGATCAGCATCAGTGCATCATCTAATTGAGATGTTGATGTCTGACTATCCTTCTTTTGTTCATCCACTATTTGCAGGAGATGCGGTGGTGTAATGAGATGCAGATCAAATGGAGCAGCTTCGTTGTTGGTATGTGGAACTTGTGATGCCCTTCACACCGGCGGACTTTGCTCGAATCCTTTCCTTGGTGTGTCACTAGTGCGAAGATCACCTGTGTGCAGGGATTTTGGTATATTTCTTTGGGAAAGATGGAGAAGAGGAAAGGGAGGAGGGAGCGGAGCTCCGCTCCCTCCTCCCTTTTCTCTTCTCTGCCTCCCTAGGTGCCATACTCCACAAAGAGCAGAAGCAATATAAACTTAATGTTTGCTGTGAACAAACGGATTAGTTGAATCTTTTGTGAATGGATGTTGTTTACCTTCTCTATGTGGTTAATGCTTCTTTTTGCTTTGATGTGCATGATACAATAAAATGCATGGATTTTTCTCGCTTGCTGGTTCAACCCAGCTGTCATTTGGCGAGACAATGGCTAGACGTGTTGTTTGTTATTGCTATAGAATAGAGCGTGTCTAGCACGTGAGGCAAGGGGCATTACAACTATGTGAAAAGGAGGCTATGTGAGCGATAGACGTGTAGTAGCCAGCTTTCTTTTTACAACCCTTGCTTGATATACTGGCTACTTACCTTCAACTTGGTACAATAAATTATGTATGCTCCTAGGGTTGTATTGATCGCCTTAAAGCCATCTGTGTTCCTCAAGCCAAAAATCAAGTTGTGTTAGTAAATTATTCATAGTCGTCAGGTGGAAAGGTTGATCGAAGGCATGCATGCAGCAAGTTCTTCGTAGTCAGGCGAGATCAGGAAACAAGAGGTGGGTTCCTGGTTCGCGGTCAGTACTAGGTTAGGCAAGAATAGTAATTATGCTAAGGGTGGTAGTTTTTTATCCAATAAGGTGTGGGTATTATAATAAAGGATTGGAATTATTACTTCAATAGGGAGGCGGGTCTTTACCATAGGGTATGGGACTCTGATAAGGAGTGGGGTTGAAACATGGGGAAGAATGGCAGAAGGGATTAGCTTCGATTTTCTGGATTATTTGCAAAGGCTACTTATTTACATGGAGACTAATGCAATGGGGACTACTCTGGCCTTAACTATAGGGCTTTCACGTAGGTAGCTATGATAATTTGAATAGAGATTTCAAAGTCCTGTGACAACCATACCGTAGGGTAAGTGTCCATGGTAATATATGCATGGACTAAGATTATAATTCATATATAATTTAGATCCGGATTTCTTATTTTCTTTTTTAATGAGACATAGCTCTCCCTGTGGAGTAAACCCTATTGTGATTAGCTAGAGTGGGACATAATTATTATATATTGTAATTATTACTTATTTATTGTTACAATGGAGTATGGAGAGCTATGGGGAATACCCGGTTACTGCGGAGTAGAGCTAGGAGTCAGCTTATAACTTTTCGCATTGCGAATCGTGCCACCAGTAAGGGGCAGATCTTTGGTTGCCAAGGGAGCGGAGCTCCGCTCCCTCCTCCCTTTTCTCTTCTCCACCTCCCTCTTGCCTTGAACATTGTAACCTTCAGCCAGTCCCGGTGAACTTGGTTTGACCTTTTATATGAATTTTCGAGCGCACTTCTAGCGATGACCTCAGGCTTGAAGTTTATGCCATCTGTCTGTGTCAAGGATGCGGGATTTCGAACCGCTGGTGGTGAAGAAACTAGTGGATTTACGGGTGAAGCTAGGTCAACAACATCATTCGCTGGATGTAGGTTATTAAGGTCAATTGGCTCTGAATTTTTCTATCAATTTCTAATTGGTAGTGGTAATACGGAAGTTAATATATAATGTTTATATCATTTAATAAGATAATCTATGGAGAGAAAAAGTAGGAATTTTGCATTCCAACTCATTTTTGAGATAGATAAATAGAAATAAGGTATATGCTAGTCTTAATATTGCGCCAAGGTTTATGTTAGAAGTGGAAATATCTTCATAAAACAATAAAGGAATGAACTCATACATTTTTGTCTTACTATCAACTCTTTACAATAATGTATATAGATGTAGCCAAAATATTAAACTTTTTATTTATACATTTTTGTTCTCATATTAAATCATATACAATGTATAATGTATACATTACACACGTAAAGGGTTTTACATAATGTTGGGCATTTGTTTAAATTGTTTATATGGGGGAGTAACCTTCAAAAATTAGTTAGGATAATTAACCAATAAAATTAGTGTAAATATTATTAACATATAGTGTTAGTAAAAATCTAATATATCTGTATATCTATATATCTATATATATATATATAATATAAGCATTGTAATTAAAGTTTTTGTTACTTATTATGTGAATTTAATGTAGCTCTTGATATAATCCCTCTCCATGAATCGAGAAAAGGGTAGCATTAATAGTCTTTCTCCGGTAACGTGGTGTCGTTAACGTCGACTCACTTTTTCTTCAAATATATCGACTACGGTTTGTTCAAAAAGTGCACCCAAATGTGCAGGAGGGCATGGGTTATAAAATGGAGTTGGCTAATCTTTAGACCATTTGCACCTTTTCAAGCTAGTTTGGTCCGAATCCGGTAACACGATTTGTTGTTGAAAATGAGTTTTTTAGTGTTAAAATTGCAATTTTTATTGCAGAAATGGATTTAGGACCTTTGATTACCCTTGGGGCACCCATATTATACAATTCCAATCACTAAAAACTACCCTTTGAACAATTTTTGCTTGATTTTGGCGAGAAAGCTCGCTGGATTTTAGGTGCAAATGGTCTAGAGTTTAGCTTACTGGTTTTAAAATACACAGTAAGAATTCATTGTAAAAATATAAAATCTAGGACTAAAAATGTCCAAGAATTTCAAATTCTTGGAGATGAATGTCCATCCCAAATAAAAAAAGGTTTGTTTAAATGTGCAACGATTTTGCTTGAATTTTTAGCTTGATTTAGGGCGTTTATGGTAAAAAACTTCAAGGAATTTTCAAATAGCGAGATTGAAGGTGCTTGGGGTTTTTTGAGCTGCATGATTTCATTTATGTTCTTAAAATTTCCCAACAAACAACAAAAAATTTAGATTTAGTTAAAAAAAATCTTTAAATAAATTCACCATATTCCCAAAAAAAATTGGAAAAAAACACAGTTCCGTTTAATAACATGGATAAATGTTATTCTCACATATATTAACATCCAATTTAATAACACAGATAGATGTTATTCTCATATATTAACACCACCGAGGAAACAAAGGAAAGTAACAAATCAATCTATAAGAAATTAGTGGTGGATCGATTATTCCCACAAGA
>LPNX010771081.1:22040-58645 GCA_001517045.1 Pseudotsuga menziesii
TGCTTTTTTGTTTAACATGTAAGTTTCAAAAAAGTTGTAATTTGTCTCTTGAAGAAAAATATCGTTTTCCAATTTGGGGGTTGATTTCAAGGTTTTTGTAAACCATAGTATTGCATGTTTAGGCCATGACACTATTTTTCACCCCGAAAAAAAAAACCGTGTATACTGGTATCAACACTTTTCTATTTGGGGGGTGTTTTTGGTGCTTTTTATGCAAAAATCATCGTTTTTATCGCTAGAGTTCTCGTTCTTAGTATAAATTTCTCGTTTCATAGTATAAGTGGTTAGTCCTATTCTATCCTTGATTGCTTCCCTCTGCTTACTTCCCTGCGTCCAAAACTATCAGTGATTTTCCCTTATCTGCTTAGCTTCCAAAAGTTGATTGGTTGTTTGCAAGTTTTATTTAAAAACATTAAGCTAGTTTGCAGAAAGTTAATATTCTGATCTATATATCAGATCAGGGATATTAGTGTAAATTCCAGCAATGCTTTACATCTTGTCGATCTTTCTGACAATGTAGGCAAGAAAGCTACGTATCCTCTTTCTTTAAGGTAGTTGTATTCTTTCTCTTTCATTTGTCCTTGCCTTCTTTTAAATGGTTGGATTCATCCAAGGAGAATTTATCGTAAGTATTCTTTCCTTTGGCTTCAATATGGGTGGCTTGAACACACTTCATCCAAGTTATTAGGATTGAACATCTAAATTGTATGTTTTAAGTAATTATGCAATACTCCTATGTATTTAAGAAGTGTTTCTTGAGTATAAAGAGGTGTTGGAATTTGTGCAACTTCAGAAGTTATTCTTATTGTACTTATATTGTATTTCCTTGTACCTCCTAGGGAAGATTATACGGATGTATTTACTCATGTAAACCCTACAAAGAATCTATGTAAACCTTGGGGAATGAATCCACAAGAAAAGAATAAAATAAAATTGTTTTTGTATTTCTCCAAGTTAAGTCGGCCCCAATCAAACTGTCAAGTATGCCCCAATAAATTTTCACTTGGAAAAGCAATATCAATAGGAGGCATCTGGCCTCATTATTTAATCCACTCACAACAAGTTGCTCTAGCAGAAAGGTATGCTACTACAGCCAAGGAGAGTGTTTTTTGGGGTTGTATCTTAGAGAGACATTCTCTCTCTCTTTCTTCTTCTCTCTGCTCTCAGTTGCTATTATCTCTATACGAAGGTTGTTGGGTTTCTTCAATTGGGTTTCCCAAGATAAATTCTTTTGTTCTTTGTTTCTGTGCTTTGTCTCTCTTCTAGTGATCCTATTATTTATTTGCAATTAAGCTATATTGATATAATCTTGTAAAAGCTAACATGGTATCAGAGCAATTTTAGAAGAGGCCATTGTCAGAAGCTAGGGTTTGACCTTCCAAGGCCTTCCCTTATCTCTTCAGTATAAAAAGAGATGTGGAAACTTACTCTAGGGGAGGCACATCTTTTGGTGAAAGAAAAAACAAATTTCAAGAAGTTTCAATTTTTTACTACAGGACACCACAGGAAACTGAGGGATATTGCAGGAAGAAACTATGACATCGATTTTAGGAGGTTTCCCACCACTATTTTGGCTTGAACTCACCTTCCCTCAACTCGCCTTGATAGGGCACATCTATCTGTAAGGTCAGTTTCACTAGATTCCAAAATTTATTTTTGACCTAACTCTTGCTAGAGTTTCTAGTTCAGACCTGCAAAAAATATGATTGGAATAAGGTTGAAGATCATCTTGACGGGGCTACAAACTTCATATCCTAGAAGCCTAGAGTTCTTCACATCCTAGAAGAAAATGATATCTTGAAGTTTGTCAATGAGAAAGTTCAAGAACCAAAAGCAGAAGGAGACACGTCCCAATGGAAGAAGTGTGATGCAGAAGCAATAAAGCTTTTGGTGGACTTAGTAAAAAATCACTTGGTTCCTCTAATATCAGAAAAGAAGACAACTAGGAAGATGTTCAAGACCCTGAAGAAGTTATTTGAACACAATAGCATCAATGCAACTCTCACATTGAGGAACAAACTGTCAAATATGGAAATTATTAAGTTAGAATCTCATTAGAAGAAATTTGGGGTCTAAAATGGGCCTTATAAGAAAATGTGCCAACAATAAATTTTGTGAGTTGGAATTCAAGAACCAATAGAATTTCAATAAAATGAGTCAACCATAATGGTTGAATTGACATATTTGTCATAAAAAAAAACTACTTTTTTTGTTCGTATTTTCGACATATCTCCCTGTGTTTTTACTCAAATTTCAAGAGGGAGAGCTCATTGGATGCAGAATTTAATTCCGCATCCAACAAGTACCCACACAACATACTTTTGACAGACCCCGCTACCCCAAAAATAAGAAATACCTGAAAAAACGTGATGATGATGTCATTATCACGTTTTTTCAAGTATTCATGTTTTTGGGGTATCAGGTCCCATCAAAAGTATGCAATGTGGGTACTCTTTGGATGCAGAATTAAATTCCACATCCAATAAGCTCTTCCGCTCATAATTTGAGTAAAAACATAGGGAGATATGTCAAAAATACTAAAACAAAAAGTAGTTTTTTTCATTCTTCTTCCAAAATTAATAACTATTATTTTATTATTTTCCTTAGGAGGCCCATTTTAAACCTCAAATTTCATCTAATGATTGCCTCATATTTCATGAAGATCACCGAACTTCGGGATAAGATAAGGTCTAGTGGATACAACATTGAAGAAAATGATCTTGTCATGACCACTCTAAATGATGTCTTCCACTATCTTGGGAGTCCTTCATCCAAACCATAAGTGGTCGAACCAAGTTGCCCAAATTTGACAAGTTATGGGAAGATTTCACTCAGGAAGAGACCGGGGTTGCAACAAGGTAAAGACTCCATGGTCCTCAAGTCAAGGAGAATCAAGCTTTCATCACTCATGCGAAGAAAGGAAAGGGAAAAGGAATGAAGTTTCACAAACATAACCACCGAGCTAGGAGACCAAGTTCTTCTCCATATTAGAGGGAAAACAAGAAGGATCTATCACACATACAATGCTACAAATGTAAGAAATATGGTCACTATGCCAGCCAATGTTTTAGTTCAAATAAGAGGAATCATGAAGCTTCAACAACTAATGTGGAAGATGGTCATCATCACAAGAAATAAATAAATGAAGATCGTACATAATTCTTCTTCATATAAGCATTGTCAGGTACGGTTCCCACCAATAGTGATACATGGCTTATAGATAGTGGTGCATCTAAGCATATGATTGGTTATAAAGAGAACCTTTCATAAGTTGTTGAAAAAGAATCCCATCTCTTTGTTGTACTTAGAGATGATGCCAACTAAACTAGAAAAGGTTTTGGATCTACATCCCTTTAGTTGGAATCCAATGACTTACTACATCTAAATGATGTGCTTTATGTACCCAGTATGAAAAGAAACCTTGTCTCTATCTCCGACTTAGAAGGCAAGGGCTATAGATTTACATTTGCAGATGGAAATGTGCTTTCATGGCATAAGAATTCTAGCATGAACACATTAAAAGTGATTGGTGTAAGGGAGGAATTCTTGTACCGTCTAAGCACTCTACTAGCTAAAGCTTTAGTCCATGATTTCGATAACATCAATGAGCTATGGCACAAAATACTAGCTCATATAACATTCAATCTCTCCTTGCATTAAGAAACATGGTGACAGTTCTACCAATGCTTCATAGAGGATGTGCCCTTGGTAAGAATACCAAGGGTTCCTTTCCGAAAGTGAAAGCATATCCAAGGGGATATTGGATCTAATCCACTCTGACTTGTGTGGACCCATGACAATTACTTCATTGGGTGGTTACAACTAATATGTAACATTTATTGACAACCACTCATGAAAGACGTGGATATACTTCCTAAATAGAAAGGAATCTGAGGAAGTACTTATCAAATTCAAGGAATTCAAAACACAAGTTGAGAATCTGTCAGGAAGAAGAATTAAGATCCTGAGATTAGACAATGGTGGAGGATATACCTCTATAGAATTCAATGACTTCTACAAGGAAGCATGAATTAAGAGGGAGCTCACAGTTCCCTACAACCCTCAACAAAATGGGCTGTGAAAAGGAAGAATTGAACAATTGTGGAGGAAGCCAAATCCATGATACATGACAAGAGTCTACCGATGTTCTTATGGACATAAGCATCCATAACAACTTTTATGTACAAAACAAATGCCCTCATAAAATCTTGAAGGACATGAATCTAGAAGAAGCCTTCACAGGAGTGAAGCCAAAAGTGGGCCACCTTCGTATCTTTGGATTCCTAGTATACATTCATGTGCTCAAGGATACAAGGACGAAACTAGAACCTTTAGGAAAGAAGGGAACATTCATGGGATACACTGAGTCTTCAAAGTCTTACAAAATAAACATCCCAGGATTAACGCAGATTGAAGTCAGTAGGGATGTAACCTTTGAAGAAGAAATGGCTATACGAAAAGGAAGAGGATTTGATAAAAAGATCAATGAAGATGAAGAGATGAGGTGATCTCCCCCCCAAAAGTTAAGAGGGATTCTGAAGAAAAGAGTGAACTGATCAATCCCATTGATCCAGTTGAGCCAGTTGATGCTCCCACATATATGGCAGCAAGTCGAAAAATACCTAGATGGTCACAACAGACATTGCAGGATGCTGAGGGGCACGAAGCTCCACACAGAATCCATTGGGAAAGCAAAATACCTCATAGGTTCTCAAGTTATGTAGCATTGATGAGTCACATCATTGACTTAGAACCTACCATGTACGAAGAAGTATCCAGACACCAAGTTTGGAAGTATGCCATGACATAGGATTTCTAATCTATCATGAAGAATGACGTATGGGAGGTTGTACCGAGACCTATGGGGAAGTTAGTAGTGACCTCCAAATGGATTTTCAAGATTAAACATGGAACAAATAGTAGCGTGGAAAAACAAAAGGACGTATTTGTTGCCAGAGGATTTTCTTAGAAAGAGGGAATTGACTATGATGAAACCAGGGATGATTTTAAGGAACCATACTTATTTAAAAGTGTATAAATGTTGGCGAATCTTACCAATTGTTAAAATTCCAACTATAAAATGTTTGGAGATATTTTTCAATTTTTTTTTTAATTTCCATGGATTTTATATCGTTTATATAATAATTTGGTGATTTTTAGGGTGAAAAAAGTTTACCTCGTCAAAATTGGGCGAAACAGGCTTCAAAAAATGTAAATGGTGAATATTTTTTTGGAGAAAAACACTTAAAAATAGCCCATGGGCTAAATTTCACCCCTAAAATTATCCCTAGATGAAACATTTGCTCATGTGGCTCAATATGCTTCCATCAGAAATATCATTTCTATTGCTTTAACTATGGGATGGAAATTACATCAGATGGATGTAAATACTGCCTTCCTCAATGGCATTATCAAGGAAGAAGTTTAGATTGAACAACCATAAGGGTTTATTTTTTATGAGGAATATTCTCACGTATGTAAACTAAAAAGACGCACTATATAGACTCAAGCAAGTGCCTCGTGCTTAGTATTGATGAATAGACAGATACTTGGTAAACTTGGGATTCACTAAGAGTGATGCAGATCCTAATATTTACTACAATATTATGGATGTTGAGCCACTGATTTTGGTCTTGCATGTGGATGACTTGTTTCTCACAAGAAATGATAAACTAATTGGATGGTGTAAGAAGAAGCTTTCCTCTGAGTTTGAAATGAAGGACCTTGGAGTGATGCATTACTTCTTGGGATTAGAAGTATGGTTCCTTAAGGAGTCGACTTCAAATTCTGATGTGATTAATCCCACCATCTATCGCCAATTGATTGGCTCTCTCATGTATCTTACAAATACCAAACCATATATCTGTGAATACTCTTAGCCAGTTTATGAGTGATCCGAGGCAGATTCACTAGGTTTCTGCAAAACATGTTCTTCGATACTTACATGGCATTTTGGGATATGGTCTAAGATATGCTTAAGGATGTGATATGATATTGCAAAGTTTTTATGACTCTAATTGGGCCGGGTGTGTTGCAGATAGGAAGAGTACTTCTAGATTTAGCTTCAGTTTGGGCCTTGCAGTGATTTACTGGTGTAGCAGGAAGCATACCTCAGTAGCACTTAGCACCGTAGAGGGAGAGTATATGGATTCTAGTGCAACAACTCGAGAAGCAGTATGGCTTCGAAAACTCCTTGTAGGATTGTTTGGTCATAATTCAGGACCAACTGTGATTCACTGTGACAACCAAAGTTGTATACATATGTTAGTAATGTCTTATTTCACAATAAGACGAAGCATATAGAGCTTCGATATCACTACATTCGTTATATGGTGCAGAAAGGTGTGATCGAACTACAATATGTTTCGACAGATGACCAAACTGTAGATATTCTTACCAAGCTTCTTCTCAAGACAAAGTTTGAATACTTTCACAGAAGACTTGGAGTAGAAGAAAATGCATCCATCGTGGAGAGGGAAAGTCGAGAATTCTTGTGTGTACTCTTGCACACTCTGACCTTTACCTTGTTTGAAATTATGCTAGTCCATCATAGCCTGCTGCATATAACCCAACACATAGAATTTCTTTTTCAACGTTGAAATAAACTCATACCATGAGGAAATAATTTTACCTTTAACAATCAGGCCCTCTTGAGTTTTTCTTTCCCACCATATGAGAGTAGTTCCTCCAATATAGAGAGAGGCCAACTAGATTTTTACTTCATCACCTGCAAGTTTTTGAATTATGTAGTAAACTTTGATTTGTCTAATCTGGTTATCTAATTTCTCAGCATTAAGTTCTCTATTAAAAATGGGTAAATCAAATTTTACATCAAGATTGACCAAAGGCATATTAGCTTCTCTCTTATGCTCATTACAATGATGAGAATGAGAGGAAGAAGAACTAGAACCATAATATGGAGATGAAGGTTTAGGAGAACTTCCTTAATTTCCTGAAGCATTATCCTATATTTTTATCTTCTTCTTTTCCTTCTTTTCTAGTATCTCTCGGTAATATGCAAACAACTGATATACCTTATCTAAATTTCAGTAGAAGGCCTTGTGGAAATCCTTATCATGCTATGTATGCACATCATCAATTGCCATTTCCTCTCCACGAGTTGCATGTCCAATTTCTTCATCTCCCGATGTGCCTTCATTTTTAGCTTTCTTTTGATTTGCATACGATTCCTCTACCATAGATTTCATGGAGGTAAAATATTTTACAAATTCTTCAGCTGATGATGGGGGTTCAACTTCACCTAATAATGAGACTATTTTCTATTTCGAAAATACACACCTCAATCCAATTTCAATATTGAAAGATTCAAGTTCTACTTCATCGGATTTAAGCTTGGCCCTCGTAAGCATTCACACACTCAAAATTATTTGGTTAACCTGCTCTGAGACCAAGTTGATCTGAATAGTACACAAGATCTTTATAACCATGAATTGTATATGTGAATTATCAAAACTATTAAATTCTTAAAAAAATCTTTTAAAAAGTTTCCTTTAATTAGAGCACAAAAGTAAAAACGAATGCAAATAGCATAAATGCAAATCATAAACTTAAAAATGCAAATGGGACCGTTTCAATTAATTATTCAAATGCTGATTACATACATCATTCATATGGACATGATTGCTCTAGATGTTGTCAGGAAGACTAAGAAGTCTCTATAAGACTCCTCTCACCTTTGAGAAGTCAACAATGATTACTAGTCTTCAATTACAACTTTGTAATGTCAAAATAATAATACAACAAAATGCAACACAAATAATTGCCGAAATAAAGGTTGAAACTCTAAGTTTTACAACAACCTTGATAAAGCATGCTTGGAAGTCATTCCTTGGTTCTACAACTCTGCAATCCAACACTAGAGTTCCTTCAATACAGAGAACTCTCTATAATTTTGTCAACGTATTGCACCAATGCTAATATGCACTCCAACCAACAATCCATTCCTCTTCCTTTTCCTTTTTTTTCTTGGTCATGCCCAAGCTGCACGTTAAATAACATAACATGGTATGTTTTGGATCTGTAGATAATGTTTTGGATTTGTAAGCAACATGCCCAATCATGATATAAATCACATTTCATGCTCAATTTATCATTCAAGATAAATTCAAAGATATGAAAATGAACATAGAAAAACGATTTATGGGTCAAATGCAAAGATTTGTGCTTAAAAAAATAATTGTAGGTGTAAATCCCATATTTGTTCAGGACAGTTGATCTAGATCTGTTGTTGTTGATGTTGGACCGTTGAGTTATAAACTGCTAGCACGATCCCAACCATTCTGATGCCGAACTATTCATAATAATCTTGTCGGTCCTAACTTTTTTGAACCCGACTGTGCTGATCCTGACGTCTCGATCTTGATTGTTCAAATGTCAGAAGTCGAAAGTGGAAAGTCAGAGGTCCAAAGAACACACATAATCCTTGTCGATGTTATGATCCTGAATTCATAAATTGGAAGTAGAAAATATCAAACCAATTCCCACAATGAACATCCCGACTCCCGGTTCCCGACTTCTCTGAGTAGGAAGTTGGAAGTCAGCACGGGCCTTTTAGCTTCTGCAATTTTCATTTTGACTTCTGATTCTCGATTGTTCCAATTCAAAAGTTGGAAATAGACCTTGTCACTACTAACCGACTACCAACTATGCTATGAACCTACCACGTGTCGAAAGATAATTGGTCCACGTGTCGAAAGATAATTGGTCCACGCGTTGAAAGATAATTAGTCCACATCTCTACCACCTTAGGGTACGGTCTGTCTGTATAGTCCACGTGTCACAATGTGTGTGTGCGCATTGTGGAAGCCCTTTTGCTTATTTTCATCAAACTTCTAAACGCGGTATCTTTCACGTGTGGAGTTAATTTTTGATGAACTGAGTATCACTAGATAGATCTTGGGAATCTCTATACAACTATGGGCTTCTGATCAACATTTGAAGATTTTAATTTTTGGTCCTTTGGGAGATCCTCCCGAATCACTCCACCTTCCATGTAACAATGGTGTCAATCCCATCTAATGAAATGGTGTCAATGTTATGTGTTTTTTCAATCTTCCTCACACACAACTAAAGATTGTAGTAGATGTACACCATGTCGTAAAGGTATGGGATCCCACTTGCATGAGGGTCATAAATTAAATATTTTAATTTAAGTTTTATAATATATAATTTTAAAGGGTGACATGGCGTAAATTATAAATTTATAATTTAAAATGAATTCATAATAAAATTTGAAATTTTTTAACATGTTGTTCTTGGTGTGTATTTCTCAAACACGCTCGAGTTGTGCTCACATCATGATGAGCTACATGTTTAGCTAAGCACCCAAATGATAATCTTCTATAAATTGGGTACTCTTGAGCCATAGTTTGTCTACCAAGCATCTATAACAAATAAAAGAAATATAAGAATTAATATTTAAATTTAAAAGTTGAAAGAAAGGAAAGACATTGTATTTTGAAACAAAATGAACTTGAAACTTGCTATTTTGGTCTTCCTCGTTATCTAAAAAATTAGCACTCTTCTGTGATTGAATATAAGTGGATCCAATTTAGATGTGTGGACCCAACTGTAATATGTGGACCCAATTGTGATATGTGGACCTAGTGCTATGATTGGAAAGTGTAACACACCATATTTTGACTAGTCATACCTATTGCACTTTTTTTTTGTTTGACTTAGCTCAACTGAGTGAGATTTATTTACGACATGATGGATTGATATTGTGATGTTACTAGGTTTATTTATGATGTTACTATGCTTAGGGTGTCATCATGATTATCATGTTGCTATGTTTATGCGGTTATAACTTTTTTATTATCATGGGATTCCCTTCTTTTATGATGAGAGTATGTTTAAATGTTTTCATTAATCAAATGTGAAATATATGATGCGGTACGTGGATACCATGTTATGATGTGACCAATTAAATTATTATATGTCTTGTGTACCTATGATGAATTAAATTATTACATGAAAGAATGATGAGGATGATGATGTGGATCAATTGATTATCAAGTGGAATTACTGTTATATATGTGTATTTGTGAAGTACTAACCCACAAGACATTGACACTAAGTGATAGTCGAATACTTGATCTGATATGTGGAATAATAAGTTGTTACATAGTAAACCTCAGCGACCAAAAATTATGATACAATGACACAATCCAATAATCCTGATAGCAACATAGTATGAATTGATAGGGTATAGATCTAGCATGTTCAGAGGGTTGGATGTATTTCCCACCCTATGTTGCAATGATACCCGAGGTCGTGGGAGGGTCGAGCTGAGACACACTCCCCAAGTTGTTGTGACGACGATGGTTGGATGCTTGCTAGGAGAGGCTAGGTCTATTGTTCAACCGATGCTACTGTTCGCAGGTTCTTATGTGGTCAGGTCGGTGAAGCTGACATCCACTTCTATACTAGCAGAGGAAGGATGCAGATGTAGGTTAGGATGGGAGGACATGTTATTTAATATTGTTGAAGGTTGGAAAAAGGAGTCTAACTCAATCTCCAGTTAAATGGTCGGGAGCATCACAAGAAACATGCCATTAGAAGGGTGTATGGGAAAAGAAAGATTTTGAATAACGCTGAATATAAACCAACAACAACCTATAAAATAAAAACAAATATATATATATATAGGCACTGAAACCCTAACATGAAATGGGAAGAAATCTTAGAAGGGATGCAATACAAGAGAAAAGATATCACCTGGTGGTGGAGACATCTTAGTAAACCAGACCCTTTTCCATGGAACTTAGCTCAAGTTGCAGGTTGTAGAGCTCCTCCATGGCGACTTGGTTGAAAAATGAGAGATTGGCATGCGTGCAGAGAAGGAGTATCACCTTTCTAAAATTCATCCTTATTCATCTTAGGGCTCATGGAATAGTGACATGTGAGCTTCATGCAGTGTGAGCGTCATGCATGTGTCTGCGTGGCTTACATGCACCATATCCTTTACGTGGGTAAAGTAGGGAAACCATGTCGAAAGTGGATATAATTTTATATGTATATATATAACTTTATATATTTAATTACTTCAATAAGTACTATTATAAGTTTGAAATTATAAATTCTTAAATTCTATTAAGCTTTATATAATTAATTAATTTAATTAGTCTATAATTTATTTTAAGATAGGATGTTATAAATAGTTTGTAATTTAAAATGATGTTAAAATTCATTTATGATTTATTAGTTAAATTAGATGTTTATGATAATTGATTTGAAATAAAGCTTATGTTTAATTTAGAGTTTAGATTAATTAAAATTTAAATTAAAAGGTTACATTTCATATTGATGTAATATTGAATTTTAATGATACTTTAGCTTTAAATGCCTCCCTGACATTCAATGTTAGGTGTAACTTTTAACATTTAATATTAGATGTTAAACAGTAAATTATATCACTTAACTTAAATATTAGACGAATGTTAGAGTGCAATGTTAATTTACCCTAATCACTTGGGAGCTATCGGGTCGTGCCGAATTAGTATGGATTAGACGAGGTACCTTGAAAACATTTAAAAACAAAGGTGTCGATGAAAATGGGGATTAAGAGAATATGATGGGTATGCATGCCTAAAAACTAGTCATACATGTTATATAGAGTGTATGTGAATGGTTTTAGTAAGTCCAATAAGGGAATGCCCATTTCCTTGTAGGGATATACTCATATATAATTGATGATACAAGAGGCTTGTAGGATCGTCCAGTTGTATGAAGAATGTATATAGACATGGTAGGTTGAAATTCATGGTGAACATGAGGGGATTGTATTCTATAAAAGAGTAAGCTTGTAACTGATATAAAAGTGTGTTGTAATAATGTGCAATTTATTAGAAAGCAATGTTGAAAAGATGTTAATTAAATATGTGAATTAAGACAAGAGTTGTAACAATACCTTGGGAGAAAAAAAATTTGTATTTAAAGATTTAAGTGTTTCTATGAAACACCATGTAGAATAGTACGATCAAATTCAATAATGGTATGTCTTTGTGGTAAACGAATACATTAAGGAACCTTGAAGAGGCAACCAACCCCATGTACAAATGTCAAATATAATATAGTAACACCTATGTGATAAAAGAAATAATAAGAATTGAAGGAGTAATGGTTTCCCTTCATGCTATATTAGATTGAAAAGGTGAAAACAATAAATGAACTTTATAACATTTGCATTTTGATAAGGTATAGTCATTAACACCTTGTAAACAATAATAATTCTCCTAATTTAATGATTGTTACACTACTTTTGTTTCATGGATAAAATTACTTAATACAAATAAGGAAATAATAAAGTATGAAATTTAGATTTAAAAGACATATTGGACCTTCTTCGTCTGAGAGAGGTATGCTAACCTTAAGGATTCTTGGTTTTTGCATGTTGATTGAATACAAGTTATTCAAAATCCTTAATCATTTCATGCTAAGTTGGATTAATATATACCTCTATTAAAAAAATTGTTGTATGACAAGTAAACCTATTTGGATGATGTAACTTAAGGGATATTGTTAAGAGGTAAGAAGTAGGATGCTAAGGTGGATAGCACTTAATTATAACCTTCAAGAATTCTAGATATAATATTGTGATTCAATAGAAGGATTAATCGAAATTTTCTTTAATTATTAAAACACATATCATGGGATAAATAAGTAAAACTATAAGATACCATCGATGTGTTTGGTTAAGTTAAAGCTTAGTGGGACATATATAACCCAAGTTTTGCTACCTAAGAGGACGCATAGACTATGCGTCGAGACTTCTAATCTCTATTTTGACCATAACTTCGGGACGGAGTTTACTGAAGGGTGGGTGTATGTAACGCCCCATATTTTGACTAGTCATACCTATTGCACTTTATTTTGGCTTATTTTTTTTCAACTTAGCTTGATTGAGTGAGCTTTATTTACGACATAATGGATCAATATTGTGATGTTACTAGGTTTATTTATGATGTTACTATGCTTAGGGTGTCATCATGATTATTATGTTGCTATGTTTATGCGGTTACAATTTTTTGATTATCATGGGATTCCCTTTTTTTATGATGAGAGTATGTTTAAATGTTTTCATTAATCAAATGTGAAATATATGATGTCGTACATGGATACCATGTTACGATGTGACCAATTGAATTATTATATGTCATGTGTACCTATGATGAATTAAATTATTACATGAAAGAATGATGAGGATGATGATGTGGATCAATTGATTATCAAGTGGAATTACTTGTTATACATGTGTATTTGTGAAGTACTAACCCATAGGACATTGGCACTAATTGATAATCGAATACTTGATATGATATGTGGAATAATAACTTGTTACGCAATAAAACTTAGCGACCAAAAATGATGATACGATGACACAATCCAATAATCCTGATAGCAACAGAGTATGAATTGATAGGGTATAGACCGAATATGTTGAGAGGGTTGGATGTATTCCACACCCCATGTTACAATGATACACGAGGTCATGGGAGGTCCGTGCTGAGACATGCTTCCCAAGTTGTTATGATGACGACGGTCGGATTCCTGCTAGGAGAGGCTAGGTCCGCTGTTCAACTAATGCTACCGCTCTTAGGTTCTTGTGTGGCCAGGTTGGTGAAGCCGACATCCACTTCTATACTAGTAGAGGAAGGATAGGGAGGATGTAGACGTAAGTTAGGATGTGAGGACGTGTTAGTTAGTGATGCAAGAACATTTTATCTCAAACCAAAACTTTAAAAGTGTGGTTAGGTGCTAAGACCATGACACTAGCCCAATGAGGGGTGATTGTAAATTCTTTCTAAAAACATGTGGTTTTCTCTTAGTTAGTAAGTATAAGTATTAGAATATTCCAATTGATACAAGTGTCAATGAAATGGTGAGTCATGGAAACTAATTCTATAATCAAAGGAATGACTCCAGAGAGCATGGAGATAATTTAGGAGTCAAGTTGCATGACTGTAGCAATTAGGTTGAGGAGTTGTTAGTAGTGATAGGTTTAAATTGTTAAATTTAGAAACGGTGGCATAAGATTAGGAATATAGATTCCATAATTTTGGGAGTTGGTTAAAGGAGCTTGGAGCTCGGTTCTGTAGAGGATAAATAACAAAAATTATAAGTCGATGGGAAAGAAAAAAAAGAGGAGAAGAGGGTAACTCTCGAGAGAGAGGCAGAGTAGCTCATATTTTTTTGAAAAAGAAAGCATGTACAGTTTTCATTGTATCAATGAAGATAGTAGATTCGCATACTATGTGTTGATTATTCTTTACATTCCATGTATGATATGTTCGAGCAATCCAGGTGAATGTTTTCTTTTGTAGTTCTGAATATATATACAGTGTGCATATAAAATCCTGACAGAAGGAGATTGGGGAGGATGAATAATTCTAAACCATGTAGAAGCCATTGAGGCTTAGGAAGACTGTGAAATTTAGAGTGGATGTGTTAATCGTTGTGTGTAAGCATTGAACCCTTATTGCATTCATGGTGAGCTTGCAATAAGATTGAACACTATGCTTGTATGATTTGGTGGGTAAAACTACTATGTAGATAGAGTATTAACTCTGAGATTGTGAAAGTTAAGAGATAGAGCACGAGTTCTAATGAGTGAAATATGGTATGAGGATTGCAAACGATATTTTGCCTATGGAGAAATTCTTGCATGGAGAAGTCAATTTGCAAATTCAAAGCAAACGTTGAAGAGTTGAGACCCATGCACCAAGCATATGATAAGGTTGCATGCATAGTGTGAGGGATAGTATTAAGCAATCTCTTATCGTTGCAATAAAACCTTGTGAATGTTAACCTGTGGTTATGCGTAGAAAAGAGTCTCTTGCTAAATGAAACACATGTGATGTTGTCTTGGAGATTGATTGATGATGAATTGCAGAGTTAAACAGAGTATTGGGTATAATACTGCGTAGAGAAGTGATATCAAGGGATCGATGGTAGCTATGCGTTTCAAAATCAATCCAACGGTGGCAAAGTGTTCAAAGGTTGACGTGGAAGCAACGAGGATGATTAGATATTAATGTGGAAGTTCAGAGTGCGATGAGTAGCATGAGGAGCCAATGTTAAAAACCTTTGTGTGAGAGCGACAAACGCTTAGGTAGTAAGGAGGAGAGTCTAGGAATTGGTGTTTTCAGTTCACATACACCTTGAGTTTGAAGCACAAGTTTCAAAAAAAGACAAGTTGGATTTGATGGAGTATTGACAAGTTCAGCTAAAATGATAAAGACAGATGTAGGGCCAAAAGTGGATTCAAATGGTTATAGAGGGGTTTTGTAATCATGAAAAGTGCATACAATATTAAAGCACACTATGAGAGAGTGTATCCTTGGGTGTAGATAGGTTATAGTTTGGACCTAGTATCAATTTTGGTATCAGAGCAGTAAAGGTTCTCTGGGAAGAACAAAGGAGAACTCTGAAAATATTATTTGTAAACCGTGGCTTGTGAAGAGTTCACAATAAAGAAGAAATTGCAGACTGCAAGAAGGGTTTCAACCAGACAAGGTTGAGGAAGTTTGGTAAGTGATTATGTATTATCATTTGATTGTATAAGATAATATGCATGTGTTCTTGGCAGGAAATAGCTAAAGGGAAATTATGATATTGAATCATAGCCTATAAATATGTAAAGGGATACAAGATAGTGTTTTGTGAAGGCAAGAAGACAACCTAGTAGTCTGTAAAGAAGAGGAGATTTGCATGCAAGAGAAGAAGAGGCTTGTAGCCTGAGCAGTGAGATCTTTGATAGAGACATTTACTTCAGGAGGAGTAACAACATGCAATAGGTAGTAGTAGAGAAACATCTCATCAAGAAGATCATAGCCTTAGGAGAAGTGTTGAAGGAAGCCAGTGAGGGTTTCTAGGAAAAGAAGAAGTGTGGCAAGAACCTAGTATTTCAAGTGAGGATTGAATCACAAGAGGACATTTATGTTCTCATGCAGATGATTTGTGGGAGTAATCCTAGAAGGATCATAGGAAATGCTCAAGATGGGTTCTAGAAAGAGGACCAGTACTTTCCAAAAGACCAAGCACAAATGAGGTTTGGCGAGGTGAGGTGTAGCAGGGGGGACTATTACTGCAGAGGTTAGTACAACTCATAAAAGAGTGAAAGAAAACTCAGAAAGATGACTAATAAGTGTCATAGAAGAGGTTCAAAAGGAATCCACAAGGTGATGACAAAAAATGCCAAGGAAAAGGGCATGATAAGACAAATGACCGATGAAGAGTATGAGAGAGAGAAGGCTGAGATAGAATTCCATTTGGAAGTAATGATGAAGCTGTTACAGAAGAAGGAGGAATACCAGAGATGTGGTTTTCTTGTGAAAATAAAGTTGAAGTGGAATAAAATACAAAGGAGAAGAGAGCAACTGATGAATGCTCAGTGTGAAGAAGAGATACTCAAGGCAAGAGAGTGTTTGAGGGAAGTCTTAAAGGATGAAGCTTCAAGTGAGACCAAGAGGTATCAATGTTTTGACACTGATATTTTGTGTGTGCTTGCAAGTACAAATAATGAGGAAAGACAATTTTCTAATGTTTCCATAAAGGATGAAGGAAGAGGAAAAAATATGAATTCTGTTCAGGAATAAAATGAGAAAGTTGAGTCTCATGTACATGTACATGCAAAGTTGACTGAAAGAAATGGTTTCCAACCTACTGTGAAAGTTGAAAACAAGGAGGACTTGGTCTATGCTGATGGACAAGAACAAAAAGAAGTAAAGGAGGATAACAAGTATTCATATGTTATACTTGAAGAAGCTGAGAAGAAAGGCAGTGAATACTTTCTGAGTCCTACAACAGACTTGGGAAAATAAGAGGAAGATTTGATGATTAAATCATTAAATGATACCATTGGGTCTTGTGATTTTAAAATTGACAATTTAAATGTGCTTGTAGGTTATGTAGAAGACAATCTATCTTTTTGAGTTGTCTTGAGTGAAGTTGGAGGTTGTCAAACAAGGTATGATGAAGAATGTCTTTCAGAAGAAGACAAGGATGATTTGTTGCAGCAAAAGGAATTCATAAATTCTTTATGTAATGAAGGGAGTAACTTCAATAGAGACGAAGTAGTTATGCTTCATGAGATGAAACTTGTTCTTGATAAGGAAAAACATAAATTGCCTTATCTGAATGGCCAAGAGAAGATTGTTGGATAGACATCTAGGGATGTCACAAAGGTCGAGGATCAGAATTCCATTTTAATGAAGGATGCTGAAATGGTGTCATAGGATGATTGGATTGGTGACAAAGAAGAAGAGAATAATGAAGATGGAAGTGAGGCAGATATGTCTCAAGCTAAAGGAGAATCGGTCTTAGAAATGAAGAAGGCTGAAATTTTCCTGGCAAAGCATGAATATACAGTGCATGAAGAAGCTCAATTGATTATCAGAATCAATCAAGAAGTTGAAGGAAAATCATTGGAGATTATCAAGAAAGAGGAAGATAGCTATTCCGAAGTTGAAGAGTAGCAATTGGATATTGCAGAGGGAGATGCTTACAAAAGCATAAAGGAAATATGGGTGGCAACAATATCCGGGGTGGAATTCGGAGTAAACTTAAAAGTAAAAGTAGAAGGAAAATAAAGAAGGCTGAAGAAGGTAATAAATAGAAGTCTGAATTGGAAAAGGCCATGGATGGACTATGGGAATTGTTGCAAATTCCTAAGGAGAACTACAACAGAGCCAAGGGAGCAATCCACTGTGCATTAGAGGAATTTTGAGGTCTAAAATGGGCCTCCTAAGAAAAATAATAAAATAATAGTTAAAATAATAAAATAATATTTAATTAATATTGGTGGAAAAAAGAAAAAAACTACTTTTTTTGTGTTTGTATTTTTGACATATATCCCTCTGTTTTTACTCAAATTTCGATTGGGAGAGCTTGTTGGATGCGGAATTTGATTCCGCATCCAACGAGTACCCACACTGCATACTTTTGATGGACCCTACTACCCCCAAAACAAGAAATACCTGAAAAAAATGTGATGATATTATGTCGTCATCACGTTTTTTCATGTATTTCTTGTTCTTGGGGTAGCGAGGTCCATCAAAAGTATGCACTGTGGATACTTGTTGGATGCGAAATCGAATTCCACATCCAATGAGCTCTCCTAATTAGAATTTGAGTAAAAACACAGGGAGATATGTCAAAAATACGAACAAAAAAGTAGTTTTTTAATGACAAATATGTGAATTCAACCATTATGGTTGGCTTATTTTATTGGAATTCTATTGGTTCTTGAATTCCAACTCACAAAACTTATTGTTGGCATGTTTTCTTATAAGGACCATTTTAGACCCCAAATTTCCTCCAATGGAAGATGATTGGAAAGTGAAGAACAATGAAGGAAAATGCAGTGGAGCACTGCAGTACAAGGTGTGGAAGCCTAGAAGGTTGCAACTAAAGGAAGATGAAGACAAGGAAGTTTATGGACAAGAACAAACCAAGATTTGGGATCCAGGGGAGATAAATATTGAAGGCACATGATTAGGTTATCATGCCTTCTTTCTACTTTAGGAGTCTGATGCAGGAGCATTTGCTCTTCAACCAAAACTTTAAAAGTGTGGTTAGGTCCTAAGATCATGACACTATCCCAATGAGGGGTGATTGCAAATTCTTTGTAAAAACATGTGATTTTCTCTTAGTTAGTAAGTATAAGCATTAGAATATTCCAATTGATACAAGTGTCAATGAAATGGTGAGTCATGGAAACTAATTCCATAATCAAAGGAATGAATCGAGAGAGCATGGAGACAATTTAGGACTCGAGCTGCATGATTGTAGCAATTAGGTTGAGGAGTTGTTAGTAGTGATAGGTTTGAATTTCTAAATTTAGAAACTGTTGCATAAGATTAGGAATATAGCTGCCAGAATTATGGGAGTTGGTTAAAGGATCTTGGAGCTCGGTTCTGTAGAGGATAAAAAACAATTTGTAAGCCTACAGGTAGGAAAAAAGAGAGGAGAAGAGGGTAACTCTCGAGAGAGAGGCATCGTAGCTTAGGGTTTTTTGAAGAAGAAATAATGTACAGTTTTCATTGTATCAATGAAGATAGTAGATTCACATACTATGTGTTGATTGTTCTATACATTCCATGTATGATATGTTCGAGCAATCCAGGTGAATCTTTTCTTTTGTAGTTCTGAATATAGATACAATGTGCATATAAAATACTAACAAAAGGAGATTGGAGAGGATGAATAATTCTAAACCTTGCAAAAGCCATTGAGGCTTCAGAATACTATGAAATTTAGAGTGGTTGTGTTAATCGTTGTGTGTAAGCATTGAACCCTTATTGAATTAGTGGTGAGCTTGTGATAATATTGAACACGATGATTGTATGATTTGGCGGGTAAAACTACTCTGTAGACAGAGTATTAACTCTGAGATTGTGAATGTTAAGAGATAGAGCACGAGTTCTAATGAGTGAAATATGGTATGAGGATTGCAAACGATATTTTGGGTATGGATAAATTATTGCACGGAGAAGTCGATTTGCAAATTCAAAGCAAACGCTAAAGAGTTGAGATGCATGCGCCAAGCATATGGTTATGTTGCGTGCATAGTGCGAGGGCTAGTCACTAAGAAATATCTTATCGTTGCAATAAACCCTTGTGAATGTTAACCTGTGGTTATGCGCAGAGAAGAGTATCTTGCTAGATGAAACACATGTGATGTTGTCCTAGAGATTGATTGATGATAAATTGCAGAGTTAAACAGAGTATTGGGTATAAGACTACGCAAATAAGTGAGATCAAGGGATTGATAGTAGCTATGTGTTTCAAAATCAATCCAATGGTGGTAAAGTGGTCAAAGGTTGACGTGGAAGCAACGAGGATGATTAGATATTAATGTGGAAGGTTAGAGTGAGATGAGTAGCATGAGGAGCCAATGTTAAACACTTCTGTTTGAGAGCGATGGAATCTTAGGCAGTAAGGAGGAGAGCCTAGAAATTGGTGTTTTCGGTTCACATACATCTTGAGTTCGAAGCGCAAGTTTAAAAAAAATACAAGTTGGTTTTGATGGAGTATTGACAAGTTCAGCTAAAATTCTAAAGACACATGTAGGGCCAGAAGTGGATTCAAATGGTTATAGAGGGGTTTTGTAATCATGAAAAGTGCGTACATGATTAAAGCACACTATGAGAGAGTGTAGCCTCAGGTGTAGATAGGTTCTAGTTTGGACCTGGTATCAGTTAGTATTGTTGAGGGTTGGGTATTTCTGATATTGAGTTAGAGGTAGTAAGTACCCATTTTTTTGAATGATTAAGTTGATAAGAACATGGAGATAAGATATGAGATCATAAAAGGGAGTAACTATTAATTACCAGAGAATGTTAAAGTAATTATATTATGTGTGTACTTGTTATGTTTGCATGAAGGATCAATAGTATTAGTTAGCAGTTATGCGTAAGGAAAGCTGATGTATGGTTATAGTGCGTGTTCGAACTGTGCATGTACTGGCCATGCATGCACACCTTGCACATACACGCTAGTGTCGATATACGAATATTGGACATGTTAAATAATGGTATGATTCGTTGTGAATAACTAAGTTAATTAGTCAATGATCTGATACAAATAATGAATGTTTTAGTTATTTAAGCACATTTGAATATTGTAATAAGTAATTGATTAAGTATCATCAATTAGAGTTGTCATAAGGAAATTGTCATGAATAAACACAAATATTGTCCCATATGCGTAAGTGGAATTGTATTGTTTAATTGTTATCATGATTGTTTAAAACCCTTATGGGTGTTTTGTTTATAAATATAGGAATATTGTGTTGGTACTAGGGAGTTGTAAGTTAAACAAATAAGTATTATTATTATGGATTAACCACTAATTATTATTATTACCATTATTACCATTATTATTATTTAATATTAATAATGGTGAAATTGTTCTTTACTATAAATCATAGTGGATCAACCAAATTATTATATCATTTTTTGAATCAAATTATTAGTAATAAGACACCGAAGCAATTCATGAAAAGTTAAAAGGGAAAGGCAATCCGTTAATCTATACATAAAGGTATAGTTTAATTGGTTATTAATGTATACATAATGGTATAGTTTAAACAAATAATTATTGTCATCAATTATTAATCACTAATTATTATTACTACTACTATAATTATTATTATTTAATTAATATTTATAATGATAATTGTCCTTACTATAAATCATAGAAGATTAACAAGATAATTATATGAATGATTGAGTTAAGTAATTATCGATGGGATTAACCGAAGGATTTCATGGAAAGATAGAAATGATATTTAATTATTTACTAAACAAGATGAGATAAGATTGCATTAAAATAATAATTGTCATTAATTATTGCCAAGTGAGACATCGGATCTAGATTGGATGACATATTTATGACACCCACCACTACCAACCAAAAGGTCAATAATAATAACTATTAAACTATTATTTTATCCAAACATATTTAATGTTTAAAATGGTGAGTGATACTAATTATTATCACACCGTCTCATGAAGACCCCAAATAAATATATAAAAAATTGTTAATGAATGAGCAGTCAACTCACTTATTTAAATTTAATTGACCTTAAGGGCATTTCACTGCTCGAGGCAATATGCACAAAATATATATATTACCTATTATACCTTGAAATTTTAAACGTGAAAGTCATTAAATGTTTTCGGGAATTGTGAGATTTGATAGAGGTCATGGAGTAAGTATGAAGGTTTCAAGAGGAAGGAAAAAGGTATTTAGGAGAGTTTTATAGGAATAGGAGGGGGGTTGGTTTTTGGGGATTTTGGGGGAAGAATAGGACTTAGAATTTGGAGGATGAAGGAGCCATGCTGAGGAGGGGGGTAACTCGGGGATTGAGGAGGTGGGAAACGCAAAGAAAGAGGGGAGATTGAACTATGGATTGAAGGATGTTGTTATTTAGATTATTGGTTTGTGGGATTGAGGGCTAGGAAACCCGTTGGTTTCCTAGAACCAACACGATAAGAGTTAGTCGAAATGGTGGTTCATCCATTTTTTTGGTTCTTAAGGCTCGATCAGGAAGCTGGAGGAACCTACAGAATCTACATCAACCTATGGGATCTACTACAACCTCCGTCCTCAGGTATTCTACGAGCATAACTTAAACTTTTGAATTTAGTATGAAATGTAAATGTGTTATATAGTTGTATGATTATCTTCCATAACAATTCCATTCTATCAAAATGTATTAGAATAATGTAAAATAAAATGTTGTTAAACTTATATTTCATTAGAATAGAGGCTACCAAAAAAATAATAGGAACAAATGGAATTAGTGCTACCTCGTGACGGAGGAGCACTATAGAAAGTCTTCAAGGAAGTACACCCACTACCACCTTAGTGTAATCCCTTCCTCTTTAGACACTTCTACTTGGGATACATGAGTCTCCCTGAAATACAATAAGGATAGCCTTATGAGAGACATAATAACAAGTGCTTCTATCCCTACAACACCTTCCTTACTATCAATAGACCAATTCCTTAATAGAGTCGATCATATAAGTCTATGGAAAACCATTTAATTTGGAATGATAGAATCATTTATGAAGATGTAACTTCCTGTTGTAATTTTCTACAAACAAAACAAAACTAGATATATTTCACAAATTAACCAATGCAATTTTGCAATTTTTTCCTTCCAACGAATAATAAAGGAGGGTGCATCGACCCCCCTTAGGGCACCCCTTGATGGATAAAATATGCGATAAGACATTGATTTATTCTTTAGGTATTCAATTTATTGCATCCAAGGTGAACAAAAAATTATATCGACCTCAAATCCCCCCACAACCTTCCTGGGTGACTTCGAATTTGACTAACTTTTCCTTAAACACCTAGGGTTTGAATTTTCCTTTGAGATGAACCTGCAACAACTCAAAAACTAGAACTAAAACAACACTTTAAGGTTGACATCACCTAACCCTAGAATGATGTCACCTCCTTAGGGAAAATTTAGGGTTAAAACTGATTGTTTTGTAAGTTTTTCTAACTTTTTGGATTCATATGATGTCTTACAAAGATCTAAAATATACTGTTGCAATTAAATATAAAAAATCACAATGAAATTAATCTATGAAACAAATAAATATTTTTATTTTTTTGCAATATTATACAATTTTTAGGGTTTTCACAATATTTGTTCTTTTTCATATTTTTAGTAATATATAGAACATAAATTTGGAAAAAATATTCCAATTGAAGATGAGGGAAATTAAGACTTAAGTATTTTTCCTTTAAGTCTACTAAGGAATCATGGTTAATATTCCTGTCAAGAATTGGCAATGCAATTTGGTGAATTAGGGAAAAACAAGAAACCCTATGGTTGTGTTGGATTTGACCTAATTAGGGAAAATAAAAATGCCAAAGTCCTAACAAGAGAGACCATCCAAGGAGGTTTGTCTCACTTACAAGATAGAGATATTATGCATAAAAAATTAATTATCTCTTACCTTATACGTCTCTAACAGTGGACAAGAAAGAGAACCAGAGACTTTGCCATAAATAAAGAAAATGGGAGAAAAGAGTAACCTCCTAAAAATATATTTCCTTAAACAATCCTTGAAAGATTAAGTTTCGACCTTCAAACACCAAGAAAATACCACCTTGAATCTCTTTCCTTTTCCAAGTGAAGATATGAAAAGAGGGAACTTCCATAAATGCCTTTTTGTGAGCTGATAAACTTCTTTTTGCAGCTTATATTTGGTATTCTATAAGTCTATGGCAAGAACATCGATATTTTGTCCCACCTGCTTTAAAGGTTCAACCTCTTCTTTATACTTCCCAAGGTCTTCTTTAATATAACTGAGCTCTACATCCCTATAGGTCACGCCTCCCATTATTTTATCCAGCTGACCAGTTAGATTTGCTGAAGCAAATGCCAATAAAGAAGTACCTTTGGAGGTTAACAACTTGTAATTCTCCTATCTCAAAGTAGTTATTTATTTTTCCAAACCTTCTTCTTTGCATTTCTACTCCCGAGCCATGTTGATGTTTCTCCATGGTTCCAGATGTTGATGTTTGAGCAAAATCGGAGATGCTTGAACTTTTAAACTTTTATCAAACAATTTCAACACTTATGAATTTCATAAACTAAACACATATGAATCTATATATCAGACACACATGAATCTCATAAATAAATTTTCCACATAAATCAACTCCATAAATCATCCATATAAATCAATAAACCATGAGAGACAAGATATACCATGGGAAAACCCTCCAAACAAGGAGGATGAAAAACCCAAAACTTCTTTGAGTATGATAGATAGATTTGAACACAATGGTTTACAACCCATAAGCAAATTACTCGATAAGATATATCACCTCAGCAATAGAGAAGAGAGATCCAATACAACCCTGCAAAAACAACCGTATGCAACTGTATTGAACTTTCCATATTCCTATAATATTAATAACAATCCAAAAACCATAGCATGAAGAAGGTAGCACATAGGAAGATTGGTAAACACACCGAGAGCACCACATAGTGCATTCACAAGGAGTAGCTAACTATAAATCCATCTGTGCAAACATTACCTCCCTTCCTTTCCTCATTTAGCTTTAACTAAATGTTTGTTGTCTTGAATTGAAAGTGAACTGACTTGAACTGAATGTTAATTGAATTTAATTGAATGTTAACTTGCTTGAGCTAAATGTTAACTGACGTGACATGAATGTTAAGTTACTTGATTTGAATGTTAACTAAATTGAACTGGATGTTAACTTTACTTGAATTGAATGTTAACTGACTTGAACTGAATGTTCATCGACTTGAACTAAATGTGAACTTAACTTAATCTTTAACTAATTGTTGATCACTTAGTTAACAAGCTAACTTAAGTGTCATCAATTATTTACTCTTAGTGACATCCATGCACAATTTCTATTATGAAATTTTGTATGGATCTCTTTAGTTAACTGAAGCATGTTGATTGACGAACATTAAACTCTCCTTTACTTATCTAATTACATTAATTAATAGTTCAACTGATGCTTTGATTGAGGCATTCATATTTTACTAAAGCTTTATAATTTTTGTTCACCCATACATTTGCATGAGCAATTCGAATTTCTCTTTCCCTATGTTTTTATCTCATTATCATTAAATAATTAATGCATGGTTTGTATGTGTATTATTTATCCATAGTATCCTATCATACTCAGAACAATTATTCCGTAGATGTTGATTATCATATATATTTCCCCGGGCCATATAATCATATGTTAAAGTAATTTTCTTTAGGGGTAGATAATCCCTAAAAGAGACTTATAACACTCAGTGACCACGAATAGAAATATATCACATAGTATAGGAACCTCAAAAAATGGAGGTCCACAGTATTGATACAACACAATAATTCAATATTCATACAACACAATATTATCTCCACAATTGGAGATCTATTCTCATAGGGTACCTTCTATGAGAATACTTGACTTGATATTACTCACAAGATTTACAATACAACATCACCACCTCAATCATATGAGGGTACATAGATAGGACTTAATACAACACAATGTATGTTGGACCAATCTACTATCGTAAATCATAGCTTAAGTTTTAATTGTCAACCCGGTATCGTAATACTTAGAATCACATCCAAACTTTATGGACTTAGAACTAGACTAGTTTGAAATACACTATGCTTTAGAAATAAACCTAAAACTATTTAAATGTTGTAAGATTAGAACTACCAAAATTCTTTACAGAAAATGTATGAAATTATTGAACTTAACAACATCTGAAACATGAATTATTCTAAAACTTTAAAATATAAAAATCATAAAAAAACTATAGCATTACTATTCCATTGCTGAAAGTAGAAGACATTGAGTTCTTTTACAAGAGGTCAATCCACAATGTATTTGATTTCTTCAACAACATGACAGTTTCAATGACAATAAAAAATAGAACTAAAGCAATCTACAATACTTTAGACAAAGTATGCTACTGTCAAATAATAAAATCTACTTGCATCACACAGCTTGATAATAAAAACCTACTTGCATTTAAACTGACTGGAATTGGATTGCAAAATTTTGTTTTAAATTTTTAATTGAAATATATAGGAATATTAAAAACATACCAAAACACATTAGTAAAAGGAAGATGTGTGTAAGCTTGGAAAAGTGGGCCCTCCACTACTTCACTCACACACAGAAAGTTATAGAATTATCAACAGCTAAATCAATTTCATAGCATGTTAAAATGAATACACTCACAACTATTTGAAGTCTGAATTTTTATTGCAAAAATGCAAATGTTCACAGTTGTCGGATGGAAATTACATGGAAAAATCCATATATTTTTACTACTTGTTTTAAAACTGAAAAAGATACAATCTTGTTAAAAATCATAATGACATCTTTCCATAACCCTGAGCTCGTCCTCATATCCATGAAAAATAGGAGAAAATCTCTACAATATTGAAACAACCTTGTTTTTATGCTTCCTGGCAGCACAGGTGGTTGTCTTTGATCGGCATTGAATCGACACCTTTGAGAACTATCTCGTGAAGCTGTTGGCAATAAATCCATCGTTGGACATCAAGGACTCTCTTGAGTCTTTTAAATCACGCCCAACTATCCTGCAAATATCCAAAACTAGGAGCATTTGCGAGAAGTTAGCAAATTCTGTAATTTCATTGAAATTTAGATTTAAATTCTTTAAGAACTACAAAATTTGATTCATTTAAGAGTATCAACAATTATACCTTAGTTTGATGGACTTCAAGGTCTTATGGGTGAAATATGAGGGTTGAAGGATGAAACATAAGGGATTAAAAAGATGACTAGAAGGGTTGAGGCATCAAAAATAGGTGTCAAAATAGTGTCCAACATCTCCCCCAAGAGGAAGGTATTGCATATCCTCATGCATAAAGAGTGTCTTCAAAACTGAATCTGCATATTCCCATGCACAAAGCTGTTGTTTCTCTTAGCTACTAATCCTTTGACATTTCTCCTGTATGGGATGATGCATCAACACTAACCTGAGCTACATGTAGGACCTTCAATCTTTGATACTTGGTTTTGAGTGTCCTCTTTTGCTGATACCATTTATATTCTTGTTTAGAAATTTGAATATTCTGAACTCTAATCTTTTTATTCTTTTTCCTCAATCTCTCATTTTCCAATTCCAATTCCTTCATTTCTAGTTTTAACTTTTCAATCTTTTTATTGTTCTTAGGAGGATTCTTCTTCTTCATACCTATTGTAGGCTGTGTGGAAATAGTATCCACCCCAATTTCATCATCTTTGTTCTTAAATTTTTCCTTCTTTTGCTCTAAGCACTCTTCTTTTTCTTTTTCTGTGGCTTGCTACTCAAAGATAGGAGAAATCATGGCTATATTATCTTGCTCTTGTTTGTAAGTTGGAGCCTTCACAACTATCTAAATATCTAACTCCAATATTTCTTATGATGTTTGTTGTTCAAAGATAATATTTACCTCTTCATCATTTTTCCCAATTTATCCTGTGGGACTTTCCTCCTGAATTTCTAGGGATTGTATGTATACATAGTTCCTTTGCTGTTCCTCATCATTATTTTCTATTGCTTGCTTCTTCTATTCATGTTGATGTTTCCTTGATATTCTTTCATAAGTGGTGAAGATCTTAACATTTTCTTGGAATTGCAATTCCTTTTACCATGCTTCTGGTTCTTATTCTTCTCTTAGGCTGCTTTGAGCTTGTTTCCTCAGAGTTTTGTATATCATATTGAATGTATGTTATCATTCACATTTCATCTTCTTTCAATCCTTCATCCAGCAGCTCCTTTGGTTCTTCAAATTCATTATGAACTACAAACTGTTTCCATGTCAAACTATGTTTTTGTAATTCATGTATAAGGATAATTTTGATGAGTCCACAATGGAAAAGGCCTGTGGTAGTGTCTTCAATGCGTTTTTGAACACCTTTAGCCATTTTGGAAAGTTTCTGTAGAAAAAAAAGGGTATATTGATCTCACAGTCACCCCTCAAATACTACATTAGTTTAATATGATAGACATATATGACACTAAATCTTCCTTCACAAGTAAGTAATTTATGGATAACATATGCCACTTCATCCAAAGGATGAATCAACTAACTCCTTGTTACTCCTTTCTTCCATTTTACTGAGCCTTCCCTTGATCTGAATAGGAAAGGTACCCATGCCTTCTCTTCAAAATGTTTTGTTTTGAAGAACCTCTCCCCCTGTTGAGGTAATCCAATAATATGTGCTAAGATATCCTCAGATAACCTGAAAGTAAATTTACCTGTTGTATACCTCTTTCCATCAAATGAACGGGAAAATTATAGACTAACCTTTTCATTATATCCATCAAATTTATCAAAGAAAGGAATCCACTGTTTTCTTTAAAAAGTTTCCAAACATTTTTCATGAATAACAAAGGAGTCAAATTTCCCTGGTTCTATCCTAGAAACCATTTTGAGAAGACTTTTATTTTTCTACACAGGGCACCACTAGCCAACATTTTTTTCTCATTAGAGGAAATTTCAATTTAAAATGGGCCTTCCAAGAATAATACAAATTCCATGTCATCTATATTAGCCAATAAAAATTATTTAAAATTAAAAAATGGAGCACCTCTTAAACAATTTTTTAATATAAATTTGCTGATAGGTATCATAAAAAACTACTTTTTTGTTTGTATTTTCGACATATCTCCCTGTGTTTTTGCTTAAATTTCGATTGGGAGAGCTCGCTGGATGCATAATTAAATTCCGCATCCAACGAATACCCACTCGGCATAATTTTGACCGTCCCCTCTACCCCCAAAACAAGAAATACGTGAAAAAACATGATGATGATGTCATCATCACTTTTTTCACGTATTTCATGTTTTTGGGGTAGCATGGCTCATCAAAAGTATGCCGAGAGGGTACTCGTTGGATTCGGAATTTAATTCCACAACCAACAAGATCTTCTGATTGAAATTTGAGTAAAAACACAGGGAGATATGTCGAAAATACGAACAAAAAAGTAGTTTTTTCTTTTCTTCCTCCAAAATCAATAAATATTATTTTATTATTTTAACTATTATTTTAATAATTTTCCTTAGGAGGCCCATTTGGAGTTGAAATTTCCTCTAATGTTTACTTTCAGCAAATATTTCAAACAGAACTTAACTCAGAGATTCTTATCCTAGCTTGGAATGTCCCTTAAAAGCTCTATTCTTCTTTCAATTTCGACTGGAAAAATAGAAATTTCTTGTTTCAAATTGGCTTTACCTCTCCTCAAGGGACTTATTTTTCACGATGAAGCCTATGTGCATGCAAATATCATTCTGATATGTCTGTTGTTTACATAGAGAATGATTCATGCCCTCAGATATGCCTACATACTTCTGTCATTTAACAAGTTTACCTCTGTAATCGTGAAGGTGATAACTTTGTACTCGTGGAATGAATCCTAGGAAGGAATGAGCAAATCGATTGAGATAAGGAAAACACTAGCAGAATAATTCTGTAATCGTGGAAATGAAACTTGAGCAAAATAACTCTTGTGTTTTCAACAAACTTCCTCTACAATTGTGAGAGTAGACATGGGAATGAGCAAATCAATTGAGACATGGAAAACACCAGCATAATACCTCTGTAATCGTGGAAATGAAACTTAAGAAAAATAACTCCTACATTTTCAACAAACTTCCTTTCCAATCGTGAGAGTAGACTTGGGAATGAGAAAATCAATTGAGACAAGGAAAACGCTAGCAGACTACCTCTATAATCATGGAAATGAACCTGGGAATGAGGAATGCAACTGATACAAGGAAAACACTATCAAACTACCTTGAAATTCAAAATTTTGGACGATTGCGTGGGGATGAGGAAATGGTTCCTTTGTAATCATGTTTAAAACTTGCCATTTCCCACCTCTTTTGCAATTAGGATTTGAAATTGACCACTAATTCTCTTCTTCTATATTTTATGAACCATTCATTTTTTTTAAGAGAAGTATCAGATGTTGACCTTTTTAAAGGTATACAAATGAAAACCTTAGGAATTCTATGGTTCAAAGAATTTTTTTTTCTTGTGATTCAGTTCCAAAAATGAAATCTGAAGCTTGCTTGTTGAGTGCAATTTAAGCATAAGACCTTCAATGTTTTTTTACGTACTATTTTTGATGTTCGGGGTAGTGGAATGAATGGGTAGATGATCCAAGTTGTGAAGCTGAGAGTCAATGGGTAGATGACCAAATTGTGAGGTTAATAGGAATTTTGTCACTTTCTCAAAAATGAAGAATAGTGCAACTCTTAAAAAAATTAAAATAAAAAATTCTTACAGACTTGCTTGCTGATCCCTTGTTCTCTTCATGTTGCTTTGATGTGGCTGGTTTGGATTGCTGAGACTTGTTTGATTCTCTGAATAGCTTCACATGTACCTCTGATGCAATTATTTACTAGTTCTTGTAGCTTGGTGTATCTTTCTGTTGTAAGGTATGATGGCTTGACATGCTTTTTTCTCAGGTCCCTCTGTAAGGATTAAAAATAAGGTCCCTCTGCAAAGCTAAAATGCTTGGTGCAATTCCTTCTCAATATCTTCTCAGGTTCTTCTACTGAATATAATGTTCAAGTCCCTCTTCTTTTTATCTTCTATGATTTTTAGGTCCCTCTGTAATTCTAGAAACTTATGCTTTTTATTGGAATGAAACTATGCTAAGATGCAAAATCAAATTGTGACATCTACAGGAGGCTTGGAGGTTTTCCAAAAAATAACACTTGATATTCTTCTCCCTCTTAGCTCTATTTATTGACTTGTTCTCAAGCCAGTTATAATGGAAAACTAAAATGTAAAGAAAACTAGGAAAAATATTTTTGAGAATTTGCAATGGCCAAGTAAACTTGGTTTTCCAAGGAAAATTGAAGTTTAGGTTGTGCCAGTTGCCTGGTTTTCACAACTAAACTTTGTTGTTGTTATTTCTTTTTCTCTTTTTATTTTTTATTTTATATATATATATATATATTTATTTTTATTTTTTAGCATCAAAAGTATTAAGGAGAAAGTGAAGGAGAAACACCAGTGTGTTTTTCCAACACCTCCATCTCTCTCTATTGAGAAATTTGTTGTAGGAAATCCTCCTTGTTGACAGGATTATGTAGATTTTCATCCTATGTCCATTAAATATGAATGTACTTGCTTCATCATCTATGGTTTGTAATTTGACTGAGCCATTTTCATATACTTCTGCAATATCATATGGACCAAGCCAATGCGTTTTGAACTTAGCTTTAAATTTTTTTAACTTGGAATCAAATAGTAAGGCCCATTCTCCTACCTTAAACTATTTCTTTTTGATGAACTTATCATGTCATTGTGCTCTTTGTTTCTATACCAAAATTGTTTGTTATACTGCAACCTGTCTCATCTCATCTAATTGATTTAACTACATTATCCTTTCCTTTTGTGCTTCATAAAGATCTACCCTAGATCAGGTGCTAATTTAAAAGTATGAATTTGAAATTCAATTGGAAATAACATTTGCTTACCATAGACTAGCTGATAGGGAGTAAAACCAGTAATGTTTTTCCAAGTAATTCTGTATGCACATAGAGCTTCATGAAGCTTGACTGACCAATATTTTCTGTGCATTTGAACTGTCTTGGTCATGATTGTTTCCAAAGTTTTATTGGTGGAGTCTACTTGGCCATTAGAATGTGGATGGTGAGGGGTAGATTTCCTATGCTTGATTTTGTACTTGTGTGCTATCTCTTGCACTAGTCTAGAAGTAAACTGTGCTCCTTGATCCGTAACAATATCCCTAATAACTCCAAATCTAACAAATATTTATTCAAAGAGGAAATTGACCACTGTTTGTTCTGTGGCTCTTGGTAAAGCTTTGTCTTCCACCCATTTTGTAACATAGTCAATACATACCAATATATACCTTTTTCCTTTTGATGGTGGATTGATTGTGTTTGACTTAGGCTTTTTGCCTAGCTTGGTAGGATAGTCTTGTACCTATTCCTTTTTAAGCTTTGAGTTTTTCTTTTAATCCTAATTTTTGGCTTTGTTTCAACTTATGCCTAAAACTTTAGGTATTATTAACTTTTTAGTTCCTAGCCTATGCTCCTATATGTATTACGAGTTCTTTCAAAAGTTTTAAAACATTTTTAAGTTATACTATATTGATTACCAAGTCAGGATGGAAGCACATGATCGTTTTTTAAGAACAAGGTATGCTGCCAGCTCAATGAGGACGAGATGGTTTTGCAGGATCTCATCATGATTTTAGTAGACTTTGAGCTATGTGCTTAGTTTCTTAATAACATCTATTGTTGACAGTACTGGTTTCATCCGCTTGGACAAAACCATCTCCCTTCATGATTTTTTCATCTTATTTTGTACTCTGAAGTAAGGAGACCCGGGAGCTATGGTTTCGTAGGAATGAGGGTTCCTTCATACTCAGAGATCTTGTTCTAGTGTTGCATCTGCAGTTTGCAATCCAGCCATGAGTGTGGAGAGAAAAACTTGGGCGAGTGGCCATTTTTTGAGAACAGAACCCTCGAATGTTGAATGGATGCAAAAATTACCTCAAGCCCTTGAAATAGTGAAGAAGATTGGATGGTATAATATGTTCGAAAGGATTGCAGAACATCATGTCGAAGTCACTAAAGCATTTTTTCAGAGTTTTAAGGGATCTAGGGTTCAAATTGGAGGTTTAAGTTTTATAGTCACAGAGGAGACTATCTCTCACGCTATTGTTGTTCTTCCAGAAGGGGAAAGATGGTATAAAAGGCATACCATAAATGAAGATTATAGCCAATACATGTTACCTGCTCATAAAAATACAGACTGGAGCGAGGGCATCCAAAGGAGCATTAGAGAAATTTTGAGGTCTAAAATGGGCCTCCTAAGTAAAATAATAAAATAATAGTTAAAATAATAAAATAATATTTTTTAATTTTGGAGGAAGAAAGAAAAAAAATACTTTTTGTGTTCGTATTTTCGACATATCTCCCTGTGTTTTTACTCAAATTTCGATTGGGAGAGCTCGTTGGATGCGGAATTTGATTTTGCATCCAATGAGTACCCACACTGCATACTTTTGATGGATTCTGCTACCCCAAAAACAAGAAATACCTCAAAAAATGTGATGATGATGTCATCATCACATTTTTCAGGTATTTCTTGTTTTTGGGGTGGCGAGGTCTATCAAAATTATGCTGTGTGGGTACTCGTTGGATGCTCCCAATCGAAATTTGAGTAAAAACACAGGGACATATGTCAAAAATACAAACAAAAAAAATGTAGTTTTTTTTATGAAAAATATGTCAATTCAACCATTATGGTTGACTCATTTTATTGAAATTCTATTGGTTCTTGAATTCCAACTCACAAGAACTTATTATTGGCACTTTTTCTTATAAGGCCCATTTTAGACCCCAAATTTCCTCTAATGTTTCCTCTTCAAAGAATGGTAGGATGTATTGCAAATCATCCAAAGGTATATCACTTGTGAAGGACATTTCGACACTGTGTATCGCTATCACATGCATTTTTTGCAGCATGTAACAGGTGCAAACAAACTAAATATCCCTTTATTTTTATTAAAAAGTCTTGAGAAAATTTTTGCTAGGGTTCGAAACCATCCTACCTCTTCTGGTTTTTAATATGTTCCACCATGGATTAGTTAAGCTTTTGATCACCTATGAGTTGGGAAAACTTGAAAGATCATGGTCCCATTTTCTCTTTTGGGGAGGTTTCAAAGTTAATTTAAATCCTACAGAGAAAAGAAAAAGGAAAAAGGTTTTCAAAATTTATGACCGTACTGAATCCAAACCCTTGTTTGATAATAAATTTGGAGATTGTGATAAACAAATAGAGCCTAAAGAAGTAACCTCAACACAACCAGTAGAAAAAGAACCTGAATGTGAAAATAATGAATGTTTAGTGTTAGGGTCTATTGTTAGAACACAGATAATTGAAGAATAAATTTCAACACAGTTACCTGAGGCAGAGACTGAGTGTGTGGAGAATGACAGTCCTGTTTTAGTTGAAATACAAATAGGTAAAGAAAGACCAAGTCATACTAAGGAGATTGCAGAACAGATAAGGTTTCCTTTTAAACCTTTCAGACCTAAAACCTGACCAATGAACAAATTTTGAATGAATATGAAGACGTTATTAAACCCTAGGTTTAATAAAAAGTAGGTAATCAGTGTTCAAGACAGTTCCAGTGATGATGAGGGAAGCAGTCGATCTAAAGAACTGGAAATTTCCCTCCATCAAGTCTTTGATAACATCAATCAAAGCTTAAAACAAATTCTAGATCTAATCCCTAAAGGTTGCATTCTTGACTCCACTAATATAGAATATAAGAACCTATCAGAACTTCTTCAAACTGATATTGGTAAAGTACTTAAAAAGTAGAAAGAATGCAATGAGAAGGTTTTGATAGAACAAGAAAGTGAAAAGGTTGTAAATCCTGGCAAAAGGAAGGTTACAGATGAAGAGATAGGAGGTAGTATGCTAAAATTGAAACAAGATAAACAGCACATAGAAATTGAGCAGTTGAGAAGACAAAATGAACATTTAAATCATATTAATGATCAATTGGTCAAATCAAATACAATGTTGAAGGAGATCTGCAAGAAGTAAATCAGAATTTTGCTGAGCTAATCCATGTGTCAGAAGAATCAAATAAAAGGAGGAAATTGGCACAAGAGGAGAGGGATCAGTTATTAAAGGACAAAGAGGAGCTGACAACAAAGCTGTGTGGCATGAAGAAGGACATTAGAAGGTTGCAAGCAAAGCCAAGTGTGCTAGATGGGCTAGCCACATTAGCTGAAGCAGCAAGAAGGATTTGAAAAAGACCTCACTAGATGCATGCCATTAAATAGGTTCCTTTTTTATTTATATTTTGTCTATATTTAGTAAATGTTAGCCTTAAAAAGTGGATCTAATAAACAAACTTTGAGATCCCATCTTTTGATTTTTTCTCTATATATTTGTAGTATTTTCTGAGAAAGAAGAGACACACATGGGAGTCAGTCCTGGGGAGACTGTGCAGACATACATGTTACTTATGTAAGAGCTTCTTTTGCTTTTTGAATGACTGTTAATACATTATATGGAGCTAAGCCTTTGATCTAAATTGTTTATGTATTCTTTAGTTCTGTTTGAACTCTTCATGCTATGAATGTTGTGTATGTGTTTTCTATGTTTCATTTCATGTATGAATGTGAATATTAAATACCTATTGATATTTGGAAAGTGCTTTCAAAGACCAATATTTTGATATATGTGCTACCGATACCAACTGTATGTTTATTGTTTGTATTCATATATATGTTAGAGCTTATCTCTAGTAGCTTTCATACTTGTCATTCATTACTGCAATACTTTTTGTCTTTTACATTTGTATTACTGAAGTTTTCAGACTTTGTCTTCTGCTTTGTCAGCCCTACCTTTTGATTTGCATTTGTCATCCAAACAAAACCTATAAAAATAGTTTTTTACTTGAGGTGGCTGAACACTGCTAGCCCTGTAGTCTAGGTAGTAGACTTTAGGGAAAACATCATTTGGCGACCATACTGGGGAGGAAGCAAATAGTTCTTCCTTGTTTATCATTATAGGTCTGATGTGTTGGGTGGCTATCATCAGTAATTGGTTTTTAGACTACAAATCACTTTCACCTATTCTAGATAAAGAAAAGTAGCTGTGGCTCCTAAGAAGATTGGGACTAGGGAAAACTCATCATTGCCTTTACATCCAGGGATCCTAGATCCTAAACAAATAGTGAAAGAATCTAGACAACGTTTAAGCTCCACTCCATCAGGAAAATTTGCTCATCCTTAAAACTTAGAAATTACTGAACCTTCTCAATTTCTATTGCCTGCTTTTGATCCACATTCTGAAAAGGGAAAAGAAGAATTAGGTTCACTTTTTACCCCTTCTCAGGTTGAAAAATTTCAAGTTTTCACTAATCCTCTATTATTTGAAGAGGTTGAGGCTGAAGCATAACAGACAGGTAGTTCTTCTTTATTTTCAGCTCACATTCCTTTTACAGGAAAAGTCCTACCCCATCAACCTAATTCCAGTAGTTTTCCTCCCTCATCAAAAATTTCAAGTACAAATCAGTCCAGCTCAAGTTCAGCTACTTCAGGTTCTTCTAGCCCTAAAATGGCTAGTTAGCCTATGGATTATATGGACTAGATTGTTTCTACAAGATATGCACCATTGGTTATGCCCCAGCCTCTCCATGCTCTTCCAGGGGGAGATTATCAAAAATACGTCCCTAGGTTTAATGGCCAAGGGGATACCACAGCAGAAGAGCATTGGAATGCTTTCTGTAGTTATGCTAATAACCATAACATAGAATCTAAGGATGTTTGGACGAGGATGTTTGTCCAGAGTGTTGGTAATAACTCCCGATTAATTAACTATTCCAATGCAAAAGCCTATACTTATACAAATATCATGGCGGTTGGGTTTCACCTCCCGCTCAGCCTGTTTGGCTTCCTATCTATTCATATTCCTATTTATTATTTATTTACAATAATCCTGACGGATTATTCTAACAATCCCCCTCTTAATCCGAAG
>LPNX010771081.1:77503-228728 GCA_001517045.1 Pseudotsuga menziesii
ATCTAATGCTCAAGCATGAAAGCAAATACAAAATGGAGTGGGAAATAGGATAAGCAGTCACATAAAGAAATTACTTACTGAAGAAAAAGATGGCACAAGAATCTCTGACATGAAAAAGATTTTACATTCCTCCTCTACAAATTTCATTCATTTACTAAAAACTTGAAGCCATTATAATGTAGAGCCTCTCCTCTCTTGAAAATCCTCCCCTTAACTATCAATTACATTCTAATTTATATATGAATAACCTTCTACCTATCTTTGAATTAAAAACCTAACTAAACTCTAAAAATAGAAACAGTTACAACAACGTTTCTTTGCATATCTCCAATAGTGACATCTGTGTGAAATCTAGGAGAGGTTGTTATAATTGGACATGTTCCCAACAAAACCCATGTCTTCGTTTCTCCAAAATCATCTCAATCTCTTCGAAATATTCCTTTGAAGTTGATGACTCAAATAATAAAATTATAGATTTCTGGAAAAATGACTCGTGAAGATATTTTAATATCTCCAAACCTGTGATTAATGTGTAAAAAATGAAGGAGGTTTTTGATTATAGGTATGTTAAAAATAAAAAACTCTCTCATTTTTGTCAAATTAAATTCCATTTGTCCAAAACAATTCTTTGAAGTTGATGGCTGAAATAGTCCTTTGGAAAACATGAAAACTTTCCTATACAACTGGCTTTGTTGCTGCTACACCATAGCACCTGTGTGAAAACTGAAAGAGGTTATTGTGGATAGGTACGTTTTGAAGAACAATCTCTCCCAGTTTCACGGAATTCATATTCATTTGATGTAAAAAATTATTTTAATTGGATGACTAGAACAGTCATTTCGAAATCTGAACATTGTCCCTCTGAAGATGACTTTGCTGCTCCCAATCTGTATTACCTGGGTAAAACCTGAGAGAGGTTATTGTAGATCCTGATTTTATGATGAAAAACCTCTTTCATTTTTTGAAATTTCGTCTTCATTTTCAGGAAACAGGTCGTTGAATAAAATGACTAAAACAGTCATTTTGAGAAAAATATGCTATGTTGTTTTTGAATCTTGAACTGTTTAATTGTAAGAGAACATATACCATTTTTCCTTGTAAGATCATCTACTGTAAGAAAAATCCCATGAATTTAATGATCAAGGCAGCCATATTTGTTAATAGTGCCTCCAAACACTTGAATAACCCTAAGCTTTGGCACACTTTTCACTTGTAGATTCTGTTTGTAAAAATTTAAACACATAGCAATACCTTCATGAATGCTCGCACTGTATATATTTTTGCAACTCTTCTGTGCTGATGTTCTTTTAGGATTCCCTTCTTGATCCAGGAGGATCCAAGAAGGCAAAATTTTGAAGTCCTCCAATCTTAGCAAAACTAGCAATAGATAGAAGGGCTCGTCAAGACAATTCCAACGGCGTTCGTTTCACCTCAAACGGACTCCGTATGAGAAAGTTATCGCGTTTTGTTCTATAAGGTCAACAGGCAAATTTGGCAAAAAGAGGTGCCACGTGGCACCACTGACAAGGTGACACGTGGCATCCGTACTGTACAAACATGATGATGTGGCACCACTCAGAGGATGACACATGGTATCCATACAGTACGGACCAATCACAAGGTGACATGTGGCATGATGACATGGCATGCTACATGGCATGCTGATGTGGCCTGATGACATGGCATGCTGATATGGCATGATGACATGGCATGATGATGTGTCATGCGGACATGGCATGATGATGTGGCATGATGACATGGCATGCTGATGTGGCATGATGACATGGCATGCTGATATGGCATGATGACATGGCATGATGATGTGTCATGCTGACATGGCATGATGAAGTGGCATGATGACTAGCATGCATGCATTTGTGCTTAAAATGAGTTTTAGGACATTCATGCATTTATTCATGAGAAATTGTAAAATGATTAATATTTGAAGTGAGTGGAAAAATTACTCACATATTACTCATTTATTTTATTCCTTGAGTGGTTATGAAGTTAATGCATGGTTGTAACCAAAAACAAACATGCCATATTTGTAAAGAATTTGTAACAAGTTGGTTTATGGTTGAAAAAACCAACATGCTATTTAAAAGAAGGATTTTGGTATGTAATGGATTATTGTTGGATTTTGTAAATGTCATTATGGGGAAGTAACTAAATGTGAAAACCCATGGACATGTGAGCATGAACCATATTTTTTGGTTTATGTTCTTAAAAGCCCAACCACATGAAAACCAACTTAGGGAAGTTGTAACCAAGGCCAAGATAGGCAAATTAGTTGCAACCAAAGGAATCCATGAGAGTCATGTGAAGAAGGGCAAGCCAACCTATATAAACCCATTCATTTGCCATTTCCCACTCATGCCTTGGAGTGGAGACTTTGTAGCTAAGGGAGAGAAGGGAGATTGCGTAGCTCTGCAGGAGGAAGGTACGAGTGTTTATACTCGTTTTACACCGTCTTCAGGCTTCGGAGTTGCTGGAAGCAGTCTTGTTGTGTTTTGGGCAGCGGTTCTCTTCCTGAACATTGTCGCCAAGGTATCATTGTATCATTGCCATGTATTTTGCCTTATGCTGAGATTATAGATCGGCCCTCCTATTGAGAAGCAGGCCCGGAGACGTAGTCCATCCTGGACGAACTCCGTTATCAACTTGTTATATTTATGTGCGTATTGTCTATGCTGTTTGGTTCTCTTCTTGTGAATTTGTGAGCTTCATTCATGCTCTTTATGCAATTCATGTTAACGTCATAGAGTAGCAAAGATCTTGTTTCCGGATCACTTCTGCATTGTTGAATGGTGGCTTCCCTTCTCTTGTTCTATAAAAATCAATTTCCAGCTGACTCTTTATCTCTGCCATTTTCCGTGTGATTGAAAACAAGTAAAAGTTTGAGTTTGGAAATATGGAGGACTGTCTCTTCCTTTCAGCGCACGGCACACAAATGAAATTATTTTAAAAAACCAAGTCAACTTTATTTAAATAATGGTCTATTCCAGAGCCTCCTTTCGGCGGTTTTTTCCAAACTGCTTTTGCCTGCGGAATTTACCAAAAGTTACCACGTGGACATTCTGCTACCACCTTTCTAAATTAACCATCGTGCAACTTTCCACTCCGGATCCATCCACAATTGTCGATGTGATTTGCCTTTATTTCCCCGCTGTCAAATCAAGTGACACGTACTCAATTCCACCAGGATCCTTTGGTTTATCAAACGTGCAAGTTCACTCTTTGGAAACCATAATATCCGTTGATGATTTTTCACTTTATACATTAGCCGTCGGATTATTTTATGTGCTAATGGTTTGATTGTACCTTAAGAAAGGTAATAAACCTTGTTTAGCACGTAATCTTTCATTAAAACTTGGTTTGGTGAATAAAGGCCGCTTTTTGACTTTGGAAAAATATTCAAAACAATTATTTTTTGAATATAAAAATAAAATCTTTATAAAACCCATTTTGTATATTTCATTCAAAAATTAATAGGATTTTTTTCCCCATTTGTGAAGAAATTATTTCTAAAATTCCTTTAACTCCTCTTCTTTGCCAACCTGGAAATAGCTTAATGAGAAAACTTTGGAAACCAACTCAATCACCCACGAGAACTTAAAATTTTGAAGGCAATATGACCAATTCCAACAAAAATAAATTCAGTGCTAACAATATGAAGATGTCAAAACATATGACACTAGCATTATTCAGCATAAAATCCCTCTTAAGCTTGATACACAACCCTTCTAGCAGAAACTCAGAAGAATCAATCCAGCATTGTTGCGAGTCATTGAGAAAGAAGTTAAAAACTATTGGATGCTAAAATTATAGTACCCCTTCAGTATTCTGCTTGGGTTGCAAATCTAGTTCCTGTTAGAAAGAAGAATGGGGAAATTAGGTTATGTGTTGATTTCCGTAACCTAAATAGATCCTCTTTGAAAGATAATTATCATGTACATAAAATAGATCAGATCTTGCAAAAGGTAGTTGGAGCTCAGAGAATATCTATGATAGATGGGTTTTCAAGGTATAACCAGATTGCTGTTCATCGGGAGGATAGGGAGAAAACTGCTTTTACTACTCCCTAGGGGACTTTCATGTACGATAAAATTCCATTTGGTTCAATGAATGCAAGAGAAACATTTCAAAGGGCTATGTACATAGCATTTGTGGGTGAAAGAGAGAAATCTGTGGTGAACTATTTGGATGATATAACCATGTTTTCGGAATCAGATGAAAGTCATCTTAAACACTTAGACCAAACCTTTTCAAAATGCAGAAAGTTTGGTTTGTCTTTAAACCCAAAGAAATCCCATTTTTCCATGCAGGAAGGAAAGTTGCTTGGTCATATAGCTTCAACAGATGGTATCAAGATTGACCTAGAGCAGGTGAAGGGAATTCTAAAAATTTCAATTCCCAGGAATAAAAAAGAAATTCAGTAATTTATTGGGAAAATAAATTTTCTTAGATGGTTTATTCCTAATTTTGCTGAGATTGTTAAACAAATAACCAAGATGATTAGGAAGGATCAAGATGTTCAATGGACTCCAAAAGCTAAATTTTCTTTTGAAAAGATAAAGAAAGCATTGACAGAAGCACATGTTTTGGTAAGACCTGACTTCTATAAATATTTTATTACATTTTCTTTTGCTTTTGAAGATAGTATAGCAGCAGTACTATTGAAAAAGAATGCAAAAGGCATGGAACAACCCATTTCATTTTTCAGTAAAGTCTCGAGAGATTCAAAACTTAAGTAGAACAATTTGGAAAAAAAGGCTTATGCACTTGTAAAAGCCCTTAAATTCTTTAGGATTTACTTGATGTATTCAAAAATTTTGTCATATGTGCCTAATGCAGCAGTAAAAGATATTTTGACACAGCTTGATTCGGAAAGAAAGAGAGGTCGTTGGATTGCTAAGATAATGGAATATGAAATTGAGATTAATCCAACTAAGCTGGTTAAGGGCCAAGGGTTAGCAAAATTACTCATAGAATCTAATTGCCAAGCATTAGGTTTGAAAGTGGTATAAGATGAAATATTTGAACAAGAAGGATTTCAGCATGAAGAAGAAAAAAAGCAGATTTTGCAGAAATATGAGGACTCTAATTGGTATGCTGATATTGTATATTTTATTCTCCTTTTATAATCTCCTCCAAACCTAGACAAAGGGAAATTTAGATCTTTAAAATTAAAAGCTATGAATTATTGTCTTTATGATCATGATCTATTTTGGAAATATCCGAGAGGAATTCTTCTCAAATGTATTGATAAAGAGGAAGCTAAAGCTTTAACTGCTGAAATGCATGAAGGAGTTTGTGGCGGGAATCATTACTGGAAGGCTACGGCATTTAAAATTTTGAGAGCAGGCTATTATTGGCCAAAAGTATTTTCAAATGTTTTTTCTCAGGTAAGAGCTTGTGTCGAATGCCAAAAATTTGCAGGTAAGCAGAAATTGCTTTCTTTACCTCTCAAACCTATTTCAGTTTATGCCCCTTTCCATCAGTGGGGATTGGATTTCATTGGAGAAATTAATCCTCCTTCAAGTGGATAGCATAGATATATTTTGACAGCTACAGACTTCTTAACAAAATGGGTAGAATCCATCCCTACCAGAAGGGCAACTAATCAGGTCATAATAAATTTTATTGAAGAAAACATCTTGTGTAGGTTTGGATGCCCTAGAAAGTTGATTACAGATAATGCCCTTGCATTTAAATCTCAGAAAACGGTCTTGTTTTGTGAAAAACATGGGATTTTGTTGAAGCACTCTACTCCCTATTACCCACAAGGAAATGGTTTATTAGAGTCTTCAAACAAAAATATAGTTAGCAATTTGAAAAAGTTGTTAGTAGAGAACAAAAAGGCATGGTATAACAAATTAAAGTATGCTTTGTGGGTTGATCGTATTACTACAAAAAAGGATATTGGTACTTCTCCCTTTCAACTTGTATATGGAACCGAGGTAGTTTTTCCTATACAATTAGGTTTACCCGTTATGAAATTTATGCAGGAAAATGTGGAAGAACTTCAAATGAGGTACAACATAGAATCTTTCAAATGATTGAACTATAGTAGGAAAGGGAATTATTGGTTGAGAAAGCTCATGACTATAAGGACAAAATAAAGCAGAAATTTGATGAAAGAGTTAAAGAAAATAACTTTTTTCCTAATGATCTAGTACTCAGGTGGGATGCAAGAAGGGATGAAAAACCTAAACATGGAAAGTTTGACCATCTATGGCTGGGACCTTTCAAGATTGTTAGGAGTCTGGATAACAACACATTTGTTCTGTAGAATTTGGAGGGTGATGAATTGGCAGGCCCAGTTATTGAGCAGTTTTGAAACATTTCTACACCAAATAAGAGAGAAAAGGTGTTCTCTTCATTGTAAATACCAATGAATGTTTGGAATTTTTGCAAAATAAGACTCCATGACCCAATGGAACAACTTTTTGATTTTCATAATTAAGGCATTGAAACTGCAGGTTCTTGGCAAATCTCAGGGAAATGCCACCCCCCAGTTGGAGCCAATGTTTGACTTAGGGTTTTTTCATAGATTGGTAGGATAGTCTTGTACCTATTATTTTTTAAGCTTTGAGTTTTTCTTTTAATCCTAATTTTTGGCTTTGTTTAAACTTATGCTTAAAAATTTAGGTATTATTAACTTTTTAGTTCCTAGCCTATGCTCCTATATGTATTACGAATTCTTTCAAAAGTTTTAAAATATTTTTAAGTTATACTATATTGATTACTAAGTCAAGCTGGAAGCACATGATCATTTTTCAAGAACAGGGTACGCTGCCAACTCAACGAGGACGAGATGGTTTTTCAGGATCTCATCATGATTTTAGCAGACTTCAAGCTATGTGCTTAGTTTCATAATAACATCTACTGTTGACAGTACTAGTTTCAACCACTTGGACAAAACCATCTCCCTTCATGATTTTTTTCATCTTATTTTGTACTCTGAACTAAGGAGAGCTGGGAGTTATGGTTTCACAGGAACACAGGTTCCTTCATACTTAGAGATCTTGTTCTAGTGTTGCATCTGCAGTTTGCAATCCAGCCATGAGTGTGGATAGAAAAACTCGGTCGAGTGGTCATCTTTTGAGAACAAAACCCTCGAATGTTGAATGGATGTAGAAATTAGCTCAAGCCCTCGAAACAATGAAGAATATTGGATGGTATAATATGTTCAAAGGGATTGAAGAAAATCATGTCAAAGTCACTAAAGCATTTTGTCAGAGTTTTAAGGGATCTAGGGTTCGAATTGGAGGTTTAAGTTTCATAGTCATAGAGGAGACTATCTCCCATGCTATTGGTGTTCTTCCAGAAGGGGTAAGATGGTATAAAAGGCCAACTATAAATGAAGATTATAGCCAATGCTTGTTACCTGCTCATAAAAATCCAGACTGGAGCCAGGGCATCCAAAGGAGTTTCCTCTTCAAAGAATGGTAGGATGTATTGTAAATCATCCAAAGGTATATCTCTTGTGAAGGACGTTTTGGCACTGCGTATCGTTATCACATGCGTTTTTCGCAGCATGTAACAGGTGCAAACAAACTAAACCTCCCTTTCCTTTTATTAAAAATTATGGAGAAAATGTCTGCTAGGGTTTGAAACCATCCTACCTCTTCTGGTAAAAATATGTTCCACCATGGATTAGTTAAGCTTTTGATCACCCAAGAGTTGGGAAAACTTGAAAGATCATGGTCCCATTTTATCTTTTGGGTAGGTTTCGAAGTTAATTTAAATCCAATAGAGAAAAGAAAAACGAAGAAGGTTTTAAAAATTTCTGATAGTACTGAATCCAAACCCTTGTTTGATAATAAATCTGGAGATTGTGATAAACAAATAGAGCCTGAAGAAGTAACCTCAACACAGCCAGTAGAAAAAGAACCTGAATGTGAAATTAATGAATGTTCAGTGTTAGGGTCTATTGTTAGAACATAGATAATTGAAGAAGAAATTTCAACATAGTTGCCTGAGGCAGCGACTGAGTGTATGGAGAATGACAGTCCTGTTTTAGTTGAAATACAAACAGGTAAAGAAGGACCAAGTCATACTAAGGAGATTGCAGAACAGATAAGGTTTCCTTTCAAACCTTTCAGACCTAAAACCTGATCAATGAACAAATTTCGAATGAATATGAAGACGTTATTAAACCCTAGGTTTAATAAAAAGCACGTAATCAGTGTTCAAGACAGTTCCATTGATGATGAGGGAAGCAGTAGATCTAAAGAATTGGAATTTTCCCTCCATCAAGTCTTTGATAATATCAATCAAATCTTGAAACAAATTCCAGATCTAATCCCTAAAAGTTGCATTCTTAACTCCATTAATATAGAAGATAATAACCTATAAGAACTTCCTCAATCTGAGATTGGTAAAGTACTTAAAAAGTAGAAAGAATGCAATGAGTAGGTTTTGACAGAACAAGAAAGTGAAAAGGTTGCAAATCTTGGAAAAAGGAAGGTTACATATGAAGATACAGGAGGCAGTATGCTAAAATTGAAATAGGATAAACAACACAAAGAAATTGAGTGGTTGAGGAGACAAAATTAACATTTAAATCATATTAATGGTCAATTGGTCAAATCAAATACAATGTTGAAGGAAGATATACAAGAAGTAAATCAGAATTTTGCTGAGCTAATCCATGTGTCAGAAGAATCAGTTAAAAGGAGGAAATTGGAGCAAGAGGAGAGGGATCAGTTATTAGAGGACAAAGAGGAGCTGACAGCAAAGCTGCATGGCATGAAGAAGGACATTAGAAGGTTGCAATCAATGTGAAGTGCGCTATATGGGCTAGCCACATTAGCTGAAGTAGAAAGAAGGATTTGAAAAAGACCTCACTTGACACATGTCATTAAATAGGTTCCTTTTTTATTTATATTTTTTCTATATTTAGTAAAGCTTGGCCTTAGAAAGTGAATCTGATAAACAAACTTTGAGATCCCATCTTTTGATTTTTGCTTTATATATTTGTAATATTTTATGAGAAAGGAGAGACACACATGGGAGTCAATCCTGGGGAGACTTTGTAGACATACATTTTACTTCTGTAAGAGCTTCTTTTTGCTTTTTGAATGACTGTTAATACATTATATGGAGCTAATCCTTTGATCTAAATTGTTTATTTATTCTTCAGTTCTATTTGAACTCTTCATGCTATTAATGTTGTGTAGATTTTTTCTATGTTTCATTTCATGTATGAATGTGAATATTAAATACCTATTGATATTTGGAAAGTGTTTTCAAAGAACAATATTTTGATATATGTGCTACATATACCAACTGTCTGTTTATTGTTTGCAGTCATATATATGTTAGAGCTTATCTCTTGTACCTTTCATATTTGTCATTCATTACTGCAAGACTTTTTGTCTTTTACATTTGTATTAATGAAGTTTTCAGACTTTGTCTTCTGCTTTGTCAGCCCTACCTTTTGATTTGAATTTGTCATCCAAACAAAACCTATAAAAACTATTTTTTACTGGAGGTTCCTAAACACTGCTAACCCTGTAGTCTAGGTAGCAAACTTTAGGAAAAACATATTGGTCCGATGAAATCAAGATCCCATTTTTCAAATGGATCTATGAGAACCTGTGGCTTGAGTGGCATCTCATTAGATGGTACTGGTTTTCCCATCCTTTGACAAATATCATAGCTTCTAACATATTACTTTCAATCTTTTAAGATAGATGGCCAATAATACCCTAAGTTGAGTATTTTGTATGTTGTTCATTTATCTACAAAATGGCCACCACACGGTTCATCATGACAAGATTTTAAAATTTCTAAAACCTTATCTTTCCTAACACATCTTCTAATGATAAGATCATATCCTGTATAGAAAATATCTCCATTCACCCATATGTGTCTAACACTTTTCTTAATGACTCTTTTCTTCTCTTTTGATGTCTAGAGGGAGGTAGTTTTCCTAATGATAAGTAGTTATATATATCAACATATCATGGAGTTATAACAGAAATAACAAATAAGTGTGTATCAGTAAAATTATTTGAAACAAGAAAAACCTCACCGGAATTATCCAATCGAGATAGAAAATATGCCACTTGATTTTCCCTTCTAGGTTTATCTAGAACAATAATGTTGAATTCCCATTGATGTAATTGTAACTTTGTAATGTATTCACTTGTATGTCTTATGTATTGTACCCCAATTTTCCTATCGGGAGAATCAATAATGTAATCAAGTCATGTCATACCCCGATGTTCCTATCGGGAGAATAAATAATGTAAACAAGTCATGTAAAGTCATAGAGGGTAACCTTCCTTATTGATCAAGGGTTAAAGTCCCCACAGTTGTGGGGCACTAGGGTTATTAGATTCTCCTAGAGAAGTCAGCCCTGGTGAGTTAATGTCAAGTCAGAAACTAGTAGAAATAGAGAGTGAGCCTCTCTATTTATCACACAGTCACTCACACTCAGTTGTAGTGCATTACTGAGGGAGAGAAGAAGTTGGGACAAGAGAGAGAGAGACAACTGTTGTCGAGAGATCATCTTTGTATCTTTGGGTTTTACTTTTGGTACTTATTCTATCTCTAAGGAAGTTGCAGGGTTTTCTCCTTTATGGTTTCCCCGAGGAAAATCTTTGTGTCCATTGTCTATTGTGATTGATTGTTGTGCTTGTTATTCTCTCAGATAAGATCCTAAGATCATATATCTTAAATAATAAAAATATAACAATTATTGCATCAATAAGAGCCACCTTGTTATCCTTCCATTAGTGATAGGATTGTTCATTAAATATCTTAAGGTAGAGTGATCTGTATGGGAAAAGATTCCATAACAAGTAATGTAATGACAAAATTTGTTCACATCATGTACTACTATTGTCCAAGGCATATTCAAAAGTGTTTCCATAAACATAAAAATCATCCATTTATACTTCGGCACATTCATGAATTAAATAAGCAAAAATAGCCAGGACTGCTCTCTGAAAAGTAGCTAGAGCATTGTATAGACCAAAAGGTAAAACTTTATAGGAATATGTACCCCATGGGCATGTAAAAGTAGTTTTTTCTTGGTATTCCAATGCAATTATGATTTGATTGTATCCACTGAATCCATCTAAGAAGGAAACATATATTTTTCTAGCTAGTGCATCCAATACTTGATCAATGAATAGTAATGGAAAATAATCTTTAAGTGTTTATTTATTTAACTCCCTATAATCCACACAAAGTCTACACTTTCCATTCTTATTAGAAACAACAACTAATGGAGAAACCCATTGACTGTCATAAATAGGGTAGATAAATCCTACCTTTAATAAATTTTGTAGTTATTCTTTGAATATTTCTTTCAGTATAGGGTTCATTCTTCATTGAGGTTTCCTTAGAGGTCTTATATTATCATCTGTGTAAATATGGTGAGTGCATGTTTCCTGATGAATCCCTGACATGTTGATGTACTCCCAAGCAAATGCTTTGTGATACTTATTTAGTAACGCAATTAATTGTTCTTCTTGTGATAACCTAAGATGTGCACCAATATTCAAGTATTTTCTAGGACTGATTTCAATGGTTTTTCTTTGAGAATTTGTTATTGAATGAACAAAAAAAATATCATCAAAGGATGATTCCAAATAATCAATTGTGCAATTTTCCTGAAATTTTTGGCCTAAAACCTAATTTGCAGGAATATATTGCATGTTCCTTAATTGTTCATAGATATGTGGTTCAGAAATAAAGTAATATAGTAGATCTTCATTATTTTCTTCTTGAAAATCAAAAGATCGATTAATACTTAGGATAGGTTGAAGTACTTCTTTTTGTTTCTCTTTTTTTTCATTAATCTAGGATAACTGATCTTTCATAGAAGGTCTTTGAGAAGAAGCATAAAGTGTAATTTGTTTTGTTTCTATTCCATGTGAAATGATCATATTTTCTACTCTACAACCAATAAAAGCATCAGCTGTGGCCAACCAGGGTCTTCCAAGAATCAGTGGATGTCCCCCTAAATTAGATTTTGGTTGAAGAACCAAGAAATCTACTAAATACTCCCCGAAATCCAGAGAAACTATGATATCTTCAAGTATCCCTTCTTGTGCTATTTTAGACTTATCAACTAGCTCTAGGATTGTATTGGTTGGTCTAATATTTTTCAAATCCATACATTTCATTGTTTCCAGTGTCATTACATTAATAACTTCAACTAAGTCAATTAATGTTCTTGAAATTGAAAAGTTGTTGATATTTATTGTTACCATTGGAATTCCCGAATCAACATATTTTTCAACAAAAACAGTATTTGACATTAAGCCTGCTAAATTTCCAATTACATGAATTGTTGGTGGATCTTTCTTTCCTTTACCAGTCTTGTTTAAACATAACTCCTTAATTGATTTTGTATAGATTGGGATATCTTTAATAGCTTGCAATAATGGAATTTTTACACAGACATTTTGTTAATTCATCAAAGACATCAAATTCAGGGAGAGAAATTGAATTTTTTTCCTTAACTAACCTTTCTGGAAAAGGGGGTGTTTGAGGTATTATCATTTTATCCTTTTGAGTTTGTTCGTCTAGCTGAAAATTTTCTGTATTAGATTTTTTTGGAATTTTCTCTTTTTTTGCTTGTTATTCTATGATAACAGTGGATTCTTTTTCCAAAAAATTTCCAGGCCTTAAGTGGATATTTTGAATAGGAAGGATTGAGTATGAAACTGTTGTTCCTTCATTAATATTATGCATGGGTTTCTCCATTCTATTATTAGGATTTGGTACTAGATGGGTTGGTAACTGTGTTGGTCAAGGTGGACATTGGTTATATGGGAGCTGAAGTTGTTGAGCCTTTGGGTTAGTTGAGGAGAAGGATTTGGGTGTGAAGTAAATGAAGGTTGACTATGTTGGTATTTTGGGTAAGAAAAATATTGTTGGTAAGGCTGTGGGTAGGCATGCTGATATGTTTGGTTTCCATGAGCATATCCTCTCCAATTTTGAAGAGGTTGGTTTTGGTTTGGATGAGGAGACCAATTATACTAAAGAATAGCTGCACTCCATGAATTTTGAACAGGGTATTGATAACTTGGAAAAAATTGTTGCATAGGATCTTGAGACATACCTGGAAAACATGGCTGCCATGGTCTTTTCTGGGCCAAAAGGTAAAGAGACTACATGTTTTGGCTTTATTCCACTCGATCTACTTGTAATTACTTCAACCTAGAACATTCATTAGTGTTATGATTTTCTGCACATAATCCACAAACATAAACATTGATCAGAGGACATTGTTTCAATGGATGTTTCTTCCTACATTTAGGACAGAAAGTTGATAGAGCCTGATCTTGTTGATCTTGTTGTTCTTGTATTTTCTTAGTTTTTAGTACTTCTACTTGTGTCCCTAAAGTACTCAGAAGAACAACTTTAAAATCCTCTAACAAGCTTCCAAACTCGGCTCTTGATATACTCCCTGTTGCCGATTTAGTTATCTTTGAAGTGATATCTCTTTTCCCTTTTCTGGATCTTACTTGTGAATAATTTTGACATAACTCTATAATTTCATCAAAAGGTAAGTAGGAAACATCTCCCTTCCCCATTACATTAAGAACATCAAGATAATCATCTTGAATACCTTTCAAGAAGATTGTTTTGATGATGTCTAAAGTCAAAGAAGTATATTTGGATTTTTGTAGGTTATGCAAGAATATTTCAAGATATTATTCTAAAATTTCATCTTCTTGTCGAGACATCTTAAAAATACCATCTTTCAAATATTTAGATCTACAGTATTTTTGATATTTAAAAAAAAAAATATTTCTCATGTCATCCCAACTAGTTATAGTATGTTCTCCTAATCCCATGAACCATTTTAATGCATTAGTTTTAAGAGTAGCAGGAAATAGGTGAAGTTTATGTGTATCATCAGTATATCCATAGGTACGACATAAAATATCAAATTCAAATAAAAATGAATCTAGATATTCAGAAGTCATACCATAAAAGTTATGTAAAATAGATGGTGGAATGTTTTTCATTTTTACCACTTCACCCAGGATGATACTAGTATCTAAAATTGGAAATCTAAATGTTGTTTCATGTTCTTCTTCATTTCCTTTATATTGTACTCTTTCTTCTCCCATTTCATTTATTATGTATTCTCATCTTTTGTTTTATAATTCCAACATTATTTCATACTCTCTTTCTTATTCTGCAGTTGTTCCTCTCGATACTTCTCCCTCAGCCATTTCTCTTCGTTCATTTTCAATCTCCATCCTTCTTTCATACTCCCTACATTGTTCTAGTGTTAATCCTCCTCTCATCATTTTAGAGGTTTCTTCCTCATCCATTTGGAAATTATCAAAAGTTATTGTAATAAATCCCTTCTTAGATGAAGATGTTCTTGTTATCTCTATTTTTGGGGGTTTTTTTACAATCTTCCTTTTTCATCTCTTTTTCTTGACATTAAAAAGACTAAATTATGCTTTGCGTTTTTGTATTTTTTTTGAGATTAAACTTCCTAAGTCTATTTCTAAATATGCTTCCTTGGAAATGACGCCAAATGTTGGCCCAATATACTGTCATAAATCAGAGCTTAAGTTTTAATTATCAACCCAGTATCCTAAGACTTAGAAACACATCCAAATATTATGGACTTAGAACTAGACTAGTTTGAAATACACTATGCTTTAGAAATAAATGTAAATCTGTTTAAATGTTGTAAGCTCAGAACTACCAAAATCCTTTACAAAAAATGTATGCATTGGCATTATTGAACTTAACAACATTTGAAACATGAATTATTCTAAAACTTTAAAATATAAAAATCATAAAAAAACTATAACATTACTATTCCATTGCTGAAAGAATAAGACATTGAGTTATTTTACAAGAAGTCAATCCATAACGTATTTGATTTCTTCAGCAACATAACATTTTATTTGATAATAAAAAAAATAGAACTAAAGAAATTTATAGTAATTTAGACAACGTATGCTACTATCAAATAAAAAAATATACTTGCATCACACAACCTGATAATAAAAACCTACTTGCATTTAAACTGACTGGAATCAGATTGCAAAATGTTCTTTTAAATTTTTAATTGAATTCTACAGGAATATTAAAAACATACCAAAACACAACAATAAAAGAAACGAGTGTGCAGTATTGGCAGAGTGGGCCCTCCACTGCTTCACTCACACACAACAAGTTTCAGAATTATCATCATCTAAATCGATTTCATAGCATGTCAAACCGAATACACTCATAGCTATTTGAAGTATGAATTTTTATTGCAAAAACAAAGATGTTCACAGTTGTCGGATGGCAATTACATAAAAAAATCTAGATATTTTATACTACTTGTTTTAAAAATGAAAATGCTACAATATTACTAAAAATAATAATGACACCTTTCCATAACCCCGAGCTTGTCCTCAGATCCACGAAAATAGGAGAAAATATCTGCAATATTGAAACAACCCTATTTTTATGCTTCCTGGAAGCACAAGTGGTTGTCTTTAACCGGCATTGACTCGACACTTGCGAGAACTATCTCTTGAAGTTGTTGGAAATAAATCCATCCTTGGACCTCAAGGATTCTCTCGAGTCTTTCAAATCACACCCAACTATCCTGCAAATATCCAGAGCTAGGAGCATTTACATGAAGTTAGCAAATTCTGTAATTTCATTGAAATTTAGATTTAAATGCTTTAAAAACTACAAATTCTATTAATTTAAGAGTAGCATCAATTATACCTTAGTTTAATGGACTTCAAGGTCTTATGGGTGAAATATGAGGGTTTAAGGATGAAACATAAGGGATTAAAGAGATGACTAGAAGGGTTAAGGAATAAAAAATAGGTGTCAAAATAGTATCCAACAATGTCCTAACTTGATACCACCTAAGTCTTTGAGAATGAATCCTGATGTTATATAATCAACACTCCCTCTCAACACAACAAGGATTCTCTCCTTTACCAAGAATTTCCTGCCATACCAAGCTTATCTCAGAAGTATCTCAACTTCGTCACTTACAATGGCTTGTCCACATATTTTCAATTTTGTCATCAGTAGCTATGTAGTGAAATTTTACTTTACATGACTGTGACTTTGATGGATTAAAGCTTCATATCAATGTGTTCGATCATAACACTAGGTTTTTTCAGCAAGGTAATACTCCCTCCTTGTCCCTTTCTCCTTGGGTGCATTATTTTGTGGAGTTTCTTTTACGACAATGAAGGCATGGAACTTTTTTTCATCCTTCTTTTTTTTATTGCACTCTCTTGAAAAGTGACCTATCCTTCCATAGTAGAAGCATTTAAAATTTATTTTTCAAATTGCATTGTAAACTCTTTCTTCTTTACATGAAATAATTTCTTGGGAGCGAATGGATTCCTCCCTTTCTTGGTTCTTGTCGTGAGGTAAATATTTTTCTCTGTTGACTTTATTGTATATCTCTGTCCCTTTTCCAAGGGATCCTGACCCAGGTTCACCCCCTTCTGCTTAGCACAACAAAGCCTAAGATATTTCCCTGATAGAGAAGAGCTTAGTTAGCAGAACCTACGACGCAGATGTCGTCTCACCCGAGATATCTCTCTTGATGGGTAAATTCCAGAACCAGGTTTCTGTAGTTGGGTGGGAGGGTTTTTTAATACCTTGGCTCTGTGCCAAGGCTTCCAACGAATTCTAGGGGTGTATTACTCATTTTTACTATGCTTTAATAACTAATATATGACCCAACCTCTCTTAATGCAGATTTAGTAAATAAACAAATAGACATACAACATAATCATATCTAGTAATACAATGTGATCATCATACATCTATTCATTTGTAAGAAAATTTATAGCCATTCATTCACTACAATAATCACATAGATATCTAATCTACTTTCAGCTCTCACACACATACACAAAATATAACGTGGAAACCCATTTGGGCGAAAACCACAAGGTTCTCTTCATGTGGAATGAAGAAATGGATGCACCTTTCATTTGCGCACTAAGTTGCAAATTCTTCTCAATATCTTCTTCTCTAACTTTACAAACTCTTCCTCCATCTCATGCTCTCTGATCTTCTCTCTTTTCTCTTTCTATTCTACTTCTACTAGTGATCTGCACACAACCTGGATCGACTCAATTTTTTCTACTCGTCTTCCCACTCAGCTACAGATTCTTTACTCTGATACACTTAGCGATACAGATCCATTAAAGTAGATCAAAACAGGATATTGGGAGAATGTTTACTGAGTCTAGCTTGAGAGTCTAATCCACCAATGTCTAACCTACATACAACTTGGGTTCCTTGTTTTATAACCCTATTACAAAATCGATAAAGATCCTATACGTACTTGATACAGACTAAATACCGCCTTGATATAGACTCTATATAGACTCATTATGGACTCATTACAGACTCCTTTTGTGTCGCTATTTCAGTTGACTTACTATAACCAACCAACAGGATGTCTTTCATATTCTAGCAACACTTAATGGGAGGCACTATCGACCTGACTTACAAAGATTCCTTCATGCCTGTGGTTTTCACTGTCTCCATCCAAGATCGTACCCATGATCGTTAAGTCCTATCAATTTCTCAACATTATGCCTTATTGTCATTTTCTAGCTGTTATGTTATTTGCACGCCTTCTTCTGCTGATATTCTGTCGTACCATCTCGTGTCGCATTGCATCCTTCTCGTGTAGCTTCCTCTTCCAATGCCTTCTCCTCTTCTTCTTCTTCTCTTTTACTTCCTCTGTTGCAGCATCCTTCCCCTTCTCCTTTATGTCTCTTCCTCAGTCGTAGCTCCTTCCTCTTCTCCATACTTGGGAATAATTTTGCATGAATTCTGCCTTACTATCCCTAGGCCCAACAATCTTGTAACACTCACCTATGGCTCATCTTGAGCCACTTGAAGCTATTGCTCCATGTACTGACTTGCACTAATTTTGTTCTAAAAATATTCTATGATTTTCACCACTTTCTTAGCTTATGTGCACACTTCTTCCTCTGTCTTCCGCATTTGCTCCACTAGGTCAGAACTGACATGTTTCGGCATAACTTTTTCTACTGATGCCGCTACACCATGCACCTTCTGATGTACAGGATGAATATATGTTCCTTCTATTTTTGTTACTTAAGTCTTTATAACTTCTATTATTACTGTCATTTATCAGATGTAGTTACTGTTCTAGAGTTTTAGGACAAACATAATGGAAGACTTATCATTATTTTCGATTTTCCTTGTCGGCATTTTTGGATTTAGGGGAAATTTAGAGAGTATTTCATCCCAATATTTCCCTTCCTCTCTTTAGAATCTTCCATTGCACCATCTTTGAAAATATCGGTATACACCTTGGGGATCCCAACAGTTGGTATCTCGGATTTTTCTCTGCTTCACTGTTGGTGAAGTCTGCCATCCTATCCATGCCTTACCCTAATTTATTGGAGTCTATCGGCTCATCTTTTTCCTAAACGCGTCATCACCCCCAATGATCTGAGGACTTCATAAGGGTTGTGGTGATGATGGTGGAATCTGTTTCTACTTGTCTCCATCCATACATTCGTTCAAACCGGAGGGTTATAGCAATGGACACTATGCACTGTGGAAACTAACTCTACAGTCTCATCTAGATGCTTCAGAGGGATTTCCTCTGGTCTTTGAATTTAGTTCACTACTTATACATTCATTATCAGTTCTTTTAAGACAATGTTTCTCTTGTGGATATCATAAGGCTTCCTCACTTCCATCCTTGCTAAGTTGTTTCAAAACATTTTTACAGGGAGGCTTGGAACTGGATTATTTTCCAAGCACCTTCTGGCCTATAGTGGAACATATTCTATAGCATTTCCCTCAACCATAACAAGTGTTACAACTCCAATCACAAGGCCACTGGGGTCACTAGCATTGAAATTCTTACTAACCATACTTTTCCACAAGTCTTCTTTAACTCTATGTCTTGCAAACAAAACTCACTATGGAATTATATGGAAAGTAATTGGAAATCGACTAACAATAGAGGGTTCGTTCCACTAGTAATTTTTTCAAATATTCACATGCGCCGTCATCGAGTAGCATAATGGAAACATGATCCATCACTTGGGTCACCACTCCAAGTTCTTATGTGGAGGTTCCAACTATGCCGCCCTTTTTTCTGTGATGTCATGATACTTATGGAGGAAGTGACCATCGAATTCTCTTGGTATGTGTGGATCTAATAATTGACAATTGTCACATCAACAAGATTTTTGAATAATTGTGCCAATGCCACATTGTTTTTAGTTTCATAATTTTCTCATCGTGCTCCCTCCGACAGGCATTTCTTCTCTCTTCTCACATCCTTCCTCATCATCACTAGTTTTTTTTGTGCGACCTAGTTGCAATTATCAAAATACTCTCCTTCCCATGGTTGCATCAATATCACTCCAAGCGCAACAGAGGATTCATCGACATGAACAAGTAACTCTTTTTTCCAGTATGGAAATACAAGTATGGGTACAACAACCATCTTGATTTTCAGCTTATCCAGACTCATGGAATTCATCTATCCACTGCAATTTATTGTCTTTTTCAGCAATCTCTCCATCGGGGCAATGACTTGTAGGTGGTGGTAATTCAAGGATGATGGAAATTTTAGTTGGATCAACCAAAATTCCAACATGGAAGACCACGTGGCCTAACAGAGCCCCAAAATACGCACAAAAAATACACTTCCTCAAAATGAGGGCAATTGGTACTGGCGGCATCGTTCCAACATCATTGAAAGACTTTTAATGTGATCTTTTATAAGACCAAATATTGTTTAGTCGTCAAAGTAGACTTCAAGAAATTTGTGTATAAAATCTTTAAATGAGCAACTACAATTCTAGAAAAGATTGTAGGCGCATTATTGAGTCCAAAGGGCATTACCATGTATTGTTAGCATCCCCACTCTGTCGCAAAGGTAGTATTGTATTGATCCTCTTTTGTAATTCTTATATGATGGTAGCCCGAGAATCCATCTGTAAATGAATACATTTCTTGTCCTCCAACATTCTCCAATACTTCATCTGTGAATGAGTTGGAAATGGATCATTAAAAAAAGCATCATTTAATTTCTTGAGATCAACACAAATTATCACATGCCATGAATTTTTCTTGTCTTGTACTACAATCAGGATGATCCATTCTGATTCCTCAACTGGTTCTATTACACCTGCCTTTGGCATTCGATCAAGTTCAACTTTAAATTTCTCTTTGTAATGTGGGTTTAATCTGTATGACCACTGTTTGACCAATTTTTCATCAGGCCTCAAGGGTATATTCATTTCTCCAAGTCCCCAACTATGCCTTTCATTTCATAAAAAATTGTAGGGAATAGATCCTGAAATTCATGTAGTAATTCAGTGATATTTCCCATGGTTTCATCGTTCCAGTAATCTCCAATATTTTCAATTTTTGGGTTTTCGACCGACCCAATGTTTACTTTCTTAATCTTAAGTGGTTTTAAAAACTGGTCAGTGGAGATAGTAGCTCCTTCCATTGTACGTATACCTTTTTAATTAGGTATATTTATCTCAAGTGGGTCATCATCATCCAGATCTCCTGTAATATTATAGCACTCCATCCAATTGTGCATAGTCATGTTACATTCGTGGAAATTTGTGGTTGCAATTAGGATTTCTTCAAATATATTTTCCTTTATTATTTGTAACACAGCATCTATTGTTGGGTGTTCACTTGTGAATTCAAATGTATTAGTGAATCTTATCACTAAGCTTTCCCATTCAACATTGCATCTCTACCGACGTGTATCAATTTCTTGGTACCATTTCCAAAATGTGGATGAATCGATGAACCCATTCTTGTCTTGGATATTCTTTCCAGTTCCTGTGACAGTGCTCAATATGTTCCACATGATCAGTCATTCCTATATATTTCTAATTAGGGCAGATGATCTCTTCCCCAAATATGATCTCCATTCATCTTCTACACTGTGGCAATTCATAGATAGATTGTTTATGTGTACCCCACCATCTAGCAGGCATATCTTTCAACACGTAGTCCAAAGAGAAAAATAGTTGCGATTCAATCACTTTTCCTTCAAATTATACCAGAAAAGGTGCAAGGTTAGGTAATCCTTCATATGTAGTAGCGTGCTTGCTTTGGCTCCTACCCTTCGGACAACTCTTGTGATTCTTACACATCTTCACATGGAGACTTCATGTAGCATATTTGGCCAATTTTCCAGGGCATCGACTGAGTTGGACATGCACAAAATTACACTCCACCAACTTAGTTTTTCATTAGCTATTGGATTTATATAATATTCTTTTGAATACATGATATTATACAATTGATATATATAATTTTCTTTCCCTTTACTATGTACAAGCTCAACACATCTCTATCCTTCGAGCAGTTCAATTGGCATAACCACTCTTATTTCATAATCTTTGAATGATAAGATCATTTTCTTGAATTTTATAATGGTTTGGTTGTCTATTTCCCAATTAATTACTAGGAGTGCAGGATATGGATTTGTGTCATCGACAATGTCAATAACTTCGAAGTCGGACTATGTTCTTAAGCATTTAACTTCTACATGCATTTGAGTTAGTTTACCAATTGGTAGAACCTTCGACTAGTTTGCAAGCCATAGTTGAATAGGAGACCAGTCCAGTCGCAGCTTATTCATGCTCTCCCATGTTTTCATTGTAAATATGTTGACATCCGATCCCAAATATAATATGATATAATCCATATCATAATCTCCTATCTATGCAATCACTTGTAGTTCTCGGCCTGTCTTCAGTTTTTTCCTGATATGATTAACTCTTTTTCCAGGTTGCAGGTCATTTAGGGTTTCTTCTATTAGTCCTATCAGTTATGCGACATCATCTTTATCATTGATTAGTGCTAAAAAACTTTTGAAAAATTCTTTTAGCTTACTAACCTTTTTCATTGGCGGCTTCCAGATTAGTTGTTCAAATCGTTTGGGCATGTTCTTGACTTGTCAAGATGTCAATGGTTGATCAGCATCAACAAATTATAGTCGCACCTCCAAGAATATTTCTTTCTCCTGTTGGACATCTAGCGGAGCTTTATTTTGTGCGGCAGGTCTCACCTGCGGTTGTCCTTGCTGTATAATTTGGTATGATCTTGTCATAGCACCTCCTCTTATAACTACAATAGTGTGAGGTTCTCCTGGTTCGATAGAAATCATCTAAAAATTCTGATTGGGATTCAGATTATGATTCTACGTCGGGTTAGGATTTACAACAGTTTTAGCCTTCCATTTTGAAATGAGTTGTGGATAGTGTTCGATAGTGTGATCTGTTAAATTTTCATATGCTTAGATAAAACATCAGTATATCATTTCATTTTTCATAATAAAATCATTTAAACAGGATCACTGAAAGAAACAGTATCACAAGAACAACACAGATTTATCCTGGAAAAACCCAGCAAAAGCTTCCTCAATATAGATGCCCCAAAAAGGTAAAAAGGTAAAACCAAAAAGGAGATCAAAAACCTGATCCTCCTCCTTCTCCAGCAACTTCTCTCCTCCACAAGTGCGCTATTCCAAGTGAGTGTGTGTCACAAATGAGGAGCACTACACCTCTATTTATATTTATCCGTTCACTTAAGTTAACTCATTTGACATGTAGGCTCGAGTTAAATCATGTAGGCTCGAGTTACACATGTAGGCTCAAGTAACCACACTAGGGTACTAATGACCCACCTTTACAATTATAGGGGACTACCTCATGAATCTTATTAGTTCTTCCGATTAGGAGCATCGGGGTACAATGTAATACAAGTGGTTCTCTTGGTAGGACCATCGAGGACCACAAAAAGATACATATAGAATATTCTTTGAAGTTACAATATTTCAACACTCCCCCCTAACGAGAAGGGTATTCTACAACAACATCATCAACAACAAGAGTAGAGATAGGGGACATCATCAACATTAGTAGGGTAACACATCTATAAATCATTGGAAGCTTTTCAACATCATGTAGTCTTCATCTTCAATCCCTAGTCTTCATCATTAGCAACATCTTCAGTCTTTGATCAGCAACATCTTCATAATTTTGATCTTTCAATTAGTAACGACATCTTCAGCACTTGGACCTTTCGATCGGCAACATCTTCAGCACTTTGAATGTTCGATTAGCAACAACATCTTTAGCATTTTGACCTTTTGATCAGCAACATCTTCAACACTTTGATTTTTTGATCAGCAACAACATCTTCAGCATTTTGTCCTTTTGATCAGCAACATCTTCAGCATTTTGACTTTTCGATCAGCAACAACATCTTCAGCACCTTGACCTTTTGATCAGCAGCAACATCTTCAGTACTTTGATCTCTTGATCAGCAATATCATCATCAACACTTTGCCCTTTCGATCAGCAGCAACATCATCATCATCATATTCTGATTTGTCGATCATAATCATCATCACATTCTGATCTTTCGATCAGAAACATCATCATCATACTCTAATCTTTCGATCATAAACATCATAATCATAGTGCGTCATCATCATACTCTGATCTTTAGATCAGTACGTCATCATCATCATACTCTGATCTTTCGATCAGTATGTCATCATCATCATACTCTGATCTTTCGATCAGTATGTCATCATCATCATACTCTGATCTTTCGATCAGTACGTCATCATCATACTTTGATCTTTCGATCAGTAAGTCATCATACTCTGATCTTTCGATCAGTACTTCATCATCATCATAATCTGATCTTTCGATCAGTATGTCATCATCATCATCAGCAACAACCTGCAATCCACAAATCAAAGACAAAAAGTCTTTGGATCATTTTTGGACTTAAAGTCCAGGGATGATACAATTCCACCACATTCTCGACAACTGAAGTTACCGGATTGATTACGGGAGAATCGGTCCCTATCACTTTAGGACTATGTCCAAGGATGATGCAATCCTACCACATTCTCGACGACCGAAGTCACCGGATACAATTACGGGATAATCACTCCCTATCACTTTAGGACTTGAGTCCAAGGATGATGCAATCCTACCACATTCTCGACGACCAAAGTCACCGTATACAATTACGAGATAATCACTCCCTATCACTTTAGGACTTGAGTCCAAGGATGATGCAATACTACCACATTCTCAATGATCGAAGTCACCGGATACAATTACGGGATAATCACTCCCTATCACTTTAGGACGATGTCCAAGGATGATGCAATCCTACCACACTCTCGACGACCGAAGTCACCGGATACAATTACGGGATAATCACTCTCTATCACTTTAGGACTTGAGACCAAGGATGATGCAATCCTACCACATTCTCGAGGACCGAGGTCACTGGATCTATTATGGATAGATTTCCTGGGATGATACAATACCTCTTCATTCTCGAAGACCGAGGTCTCTGGATCACTTTAGGGCAAGTGCCCAGGGATGATACAATCCCACCACATTATCGAGGACCGAGGTCACCGGATCTATTGTGGACAGATTTCCCAGGATGATACAACCGCTCTTAATTCTCTAGGACCGAGGTCTCCAGATCACTTTAGGGAAAATGCCCAGGGTTGATACAATCCCACTGCAACATCACTGCTCCCCCTTTCGAGGAAGGTCTTTCTGAACAGCACCAAGCTTGTCTCAAAAGTGTTTGAACTCTACTCGAGGAAGAGCCTTCGTTAGTACATCATCATCCAAACCATCATCATCTACATCTTTAATAACTGAATACTAATCTATCACCATCTGTATCTCCAGTATGTGAATACTGAAATATCATCTATATCTTCAGTATGGGAATACTGAAATCATCATCATCTATATCTTCAATATGGGAATACTGAAACATCATTGTTAGGAACCCATGTCAATCCCTCTCTTTACTATGTTAGTATATTGTTGTTGGACGCATATGCTTTGTAAGTCGTCCCATAGTAATTGTTGATCCATAGTTTGTGTTATTATTGTGAGGTGCATATGCTTTGTAAGCCGCCTGTAGTATTTGTTGATCCATAGTTTATATTGGTCCATGGTTTTGAACCATAGTATTGGTGCCCATATTTTATATTGGCCCATGGTTTTGACCCATAGTATTGGTGCCTATTTTGGTATATAAGTGTGTATTGAGGCCAAGGAAGGCACTGTGAAGTTATTTTGTATTGAGCTTGCCCCCTCGAAGTGGCTTGCGATTAATATAAAAGTGATTCTGAGTTCTGCTGCTATATCATGTGTTTTGATTACTTGTTTGCTGCAGGTTCCTCACATCTGGTATCAGAGCACTTTCCTTGGCACACGTGGAATTTTTTTTTTTTTTTTGGGCGACGAATTCCAGATCAAGTTCTGAAAATTTTTGCACAAAATCAGAAGAAACAGATTACATATCTGAATTCCTCTTTAAAAAATACATAGTTTCAAAAAAAAAATCATCTCATTTGGAGTTCTAAAAGTGGAGATATCGCGGATTTAAAATCCGCAATTTTTTAGAATTTTGGTGACGGCCGCGGAAATTGCGGTGCTAAAATATTCTGACCGAGTGCCCAGATTTCTATTCCGATTTCATGGGTAGAAGCAGAGTGGTTGTTGCAGTTCCGGAAACATACTATAATAGCGATTCTGAGCAATATAGATCCGGTTTTTGAACATTGGGTGGAATTTCTGCCCAAATTTTTTTTCTGTTGCAGGTTTGGATCTGGGAATAATCCCTCTCCACTTAAATGTGGGAAGTACTTGGGCATATGCCCTAAAAATCATTGTGATGAGTACCACAGGAACCCCGAAATAGTTGGCCCATTGAGAGGACCTGCCATCGAAAAGGGCAACGACCCCTACCTGATTGACTAGTTCCCACCCGTGAGGTAAACCAAGAGCTGTCGTTTGTGGCCAAGTGGTTATCAATTTTACCTGAGCCGTGGAGTGAGGGGTACTGCCCCAATACGCAAGCCGTCAGACAGCATTGGTGGCCGAGTGAATCCCTTGAACCGATAGGAAGTTGCACATACCTGGGGTCCATATCTATTTTTGGTTGCACAATTGCAGATTTCCTCTGTCCAGAACTATTGTCAGTCAGTTCCGCGCCGTTGCAGATCCACCTATTGCCGATCACTTCCATGCCGTTGTAGATCCCTTCCTGACAAATCTCCTGCTTATGGTTGTCACCTGCACAGGAGCAAAAATCATGAAGGAAACACTTGCAGCCATCCAAGCCAAAATCCAGGAACTAGATGACAAATTTCTCGGTCTCCATCTTGAGCATTCAGCTATGAACACCAGACGATAGTCTGAGTCTTCATCAACCAATGGATTCTCTTCTTCCAGCAATTTTCGCGGTCCGAAGCTAGATTTTCTGTGCTTCAATGGTACTGATCCGACTGGATGGATCTATCGTGCAGAACAGTATTTCAGCCTTCATAATACTTTTGATGTCCACCAAGTTCCACTTGCCTCCTTTCATTTGGAACAGGAAGCTCTTCAATGGTATCGTTGGTACATCGAGGCTCATGACGAGCCAAAATGGCCTGCTTTTTGCCAGCTCCTTTTGAAACGATTTGGTCCTAGTGCTTTTGATGACTTCACAGGAGCTCTCACTAAACTTCGCCAAATTGGCACTATGAAAGAGTATCAAACTAAATTTGAGAAACTAGCTAATCACACTGCAAGATTACCTAATGACTTCTACCGGAGTTGTTTTATCAGTGTTCTAAAGGATGCAATTCGCTCTGAGGTCAAAATGTTCAGTCCCAACACAATGATGGAAGCCTTGGGGTTGGATAAGTTGGCAGAAGACAAGATGGCATCCCAACAACGCTCCAAATCCTCTTTTGTTCCCTTCCGAAATATGGGTTCTCAATGACCTCCCATTCCGCCAGCTCCTCGCTCACCTCCAATCAAGCATTTGTCTGAAACAGAGATGCAGGAACACAGAGAAAAAGGGCTTTGTTATAATTGTGATGAGAAATTCAGTCGGGGACATCGATGTGCTCAACAAAAGATCTATCTCTTGGATGTGGATTCTCCACCTGCCTCTGAAATTGGTGAAGAAGTTACCGATGTCATGGATGCTCCGGTTGACACTCAGGAGCCACCTACTGACCCTCCATCTCAGGACGACCAACCCGAGATATCCCTCCATGCTTTAGCTGGAGTCACTGCCCCCCAAACAATGTGGGTATGTGGTTACTTCAAGAAGCTTCCTCTTACAATACTCATTGATTCTGGCAACACTCATAATTCTATTAACCCTCGGATCGCCAAACAAGCTGATTGTTTTATCCATCCTTGCTCCAACTTTGAAGTCATGATTGCCAATGGGGGCACCTTACCTTGCAAAGGGAAGTGTCGTAATGTGTGTATCTCTATGGGAGATTATAACCTCCGCTCTGACATGTTTTCCTTGACCTTGGGCGGATGTGATGTGGTTTTGGGTGCTCAATGGCTACGCACACTTGGCCCCGTATTATGGGATTTTGCTGAACTTTGGATGCAGTTCTCCCCCAATGGACACAAACACACATTGAAGGGATTACAACCAGGGTCTCTCAGCATCACCAGTTCACATCGCCTGGAAAAACTCCTTAAGAAGAGTTCCCATGGTGTCATTGCTCAGCTCCATTCCCTTCAAATGCAACCTTCAATGGCCCCCACTACTCCTTTGGATCTCCAACAAATTCTGGATCGCTATACAGGTGTTTTTGCTGAACCAGTGGGACATCCACCTTCACGACCAGAGGACCATCGTATTCAGCTCCTCCCTGGTAGCATTCCTCCCAACATCAGGCCCTATTTGTGGAAATTCATTCTGGTATTTTTTGATGATATCCTCGTCTACAGTAAAACATGGGCTGAACATCTCCAGCATCTGGCTCTTGTAATGCAACTTTTCTCTGATCATCATCTCCATGCCAAAACATCTAAATGTGTTTTTGGCCAAAAGGAAGTTGAGTATCTCGAGCACATTATCTTAGCACAAGGGGTTCATGTGGATCCTACCAAAATCACTACCATGAACAATTGGCCACCTCCTAAGACACTCTAGAGCCTTCGTGGTTTTTTGGGGTTGACTGGCTACTACCGCAAGTTTGTCAAGGATTATGGGAAGCTTGCAGCTCCATTGACTGCGCTGTTGAAAAATGATGCTTTTACATGGACACATGTTACTGAGCGTGCATTTGACAAGCTGCAACAAGTTATGTGTACTACACCCATTCTAGCTATGCCCGATTTTTCCAAGCCCTTAACTATTGAGAGTGATGCTTGCGGCAATGGACTTGGTGTTGTTCTCCTTCAATATGAACACCCCATTGCGTTCACCCGCGACGCCCTTTTCGGTAAGAATTTAGCTGCCTCTACATACGAGAAGGAAATGATGGCCATTTTGCATGTAGTACAAAAGTGGCGACCCTACCTCTCAGGGACTCATTTCTGCATCTAGACTGATCACCAGAGTCTGAAATATTTCCTAGAACAGTGTGTATCCTCCCCAACACCATAGAAATGGGTTAGCAACCTCATGGGTTATGACTATGAGATCACTTATAAGAAGGGTAAGGACCATCTTGTGACGGATACCCTTTCTCGCACATTTGATGACCAAGGTTCTCTTTCTGCTATTTCTATGCCTGTTCCAAATTGGTTGCAATCGGTTCAGCAGGGTTATGTCAATGACTCTTCATTATCTCACATCATCCAATGCTTGGCCAACAACCCTTATGTTGTTCCACATTACTCTTGGGATGGTGCTTCATTGCGATACAAGGGTCGTTTGGTGCTTCCCCAGAATGCAGCTCTTCAACAAGCTATCTTCTATGGACTCCATGCTTCTCCGTCAGCAGAGCACTCTGGTTTTCTCAAAACGTATGAACGGGCACGGTGCAACTTCTTTTGGCAGGGCATGACAAGGACAATTCAACAGATGGTGGTTGAAGGTGATACCTGCCAGCGCAATAAGGGTGAAACAACACCCCTTCCGGGATTGCTCGCGCCCTTGCCCATACCTCCCCAGATATGGACAGATATTTCTACGGATTTCATTGACGGGCTCCCTAAATCTGGAGGGACGACTGTGATTTTGGTTTTGGTTCATCGCCTCTCCAAATATCATCATTTTTGTGCTCTCAGCCATCCCTATAAAACCTCTTCTGTTGCTCAAATTTTCGTGGACCATATCTTTCGTCTTCATGGAATGCCTTCTTCCATTGTCTCGGATCGTGATGCGACTTTCACCAGTTATTTTTGGACAGAACTCTTTCACCACACTGGCACCAAACTGAAGATGCGTTCAGGTTATCACCCCCAAATGGATGGTTAGACTGAAATTATCAATCAATGCTTGGAACCTTATCTTCGTTTCCTCTCCTCTGCGCAACAACATCAGTGGGCAAAGTGGCTCCCTCTCGCTGAATGGTGGTACAATACCTCTTACCGCACTGCCTCTAAAATGACTCCATATGAAGCAGTTTATGTTCAAGCACCGCCGGTTCTTCTTCCTTACACCCCCAGCAGTTCTCCAGTTCAGGTAGTTGACGCGGTCCTTCGCATTTTGCGCAAAAACCTTCACATGGCAGGCAATCGCATGAAGCAACAAGCTGATCAGCACCGTTTTGAGCGCACTTTTGAAGTCGGTGATATGGTTTTTCTTCGTCTCCAGCCTTACAAGAAATCCTCACTAAAACTCAAAGGGCGTCATCAGCTCGCCCCAAAGTTCTATGGGCCATATAGGATTCTTCAGAAGATTGGGTCTGTTGCTTCTAAATTGGAACTTCCGCCTTCTTCCCGCATTCATCCAGTATTTCACGTCTCTTGTCTGAAGAAAGTTATTGGCACCAACATCAAAGGCCAAACTATTTTACTAGAACTGGATAATGAAGGATCCATCTTTTTGGAGCCGGAGGCTGTCCTCAATAAGCGCACTCGTCAGCTTCGCTCTCACTCTATCACAGAGGTCTTAATTCAATGGCACGGAATGCAGCCCGAGGATGCTACGTGGGAACCACTCCTCCAGATACAGCGACAATTTCCACATCTAAAGCTTTGGGGACAAAGCTTTTTCTAAGGGGGAGGGGATGTTAGGAACCCATGTCAATCCCTCTCTTTACTATGTTAGTATATTGTTGTTGGACGCATATGCTTTGTAAGCCGTCCCATAGTAATTGTTGATCCATAGTTTGTGTTATTGTTGTGAGGCGCATATGCTTTGTAAGCCGCCTGTAGTATTTTTTGATCCATAGTTTATATTGGCCCATGGTTTTGACCCATAGTATTGGCGCCCATAGTTTATATTGGCCCATGGTTTTGACCCATAGTATTGGCGCCTATTTTGGTATATAAGTGTGTATTGAGGCCAAGGAAGGCACCGTGAAGTTATTTTGTATTGAGCTTGCTCAAAGGAGGCTGCCCCCTCGAAGTGGCTTGCGATTAATATAAAAATGATTCTGAGTTCTGCTGCTATATCGTGTGTTTTGATTACTTGTTTGCTGTAGGTTCCTCACAATCATCATCTCTATATTCAGTATAGAAATACTAAATCACCATCATTTGCATCTACAGTATCATTATTTTCATCTTATCTTGTATGTAGAAATACCGGATTTCTACGTGTTATGTGGAACACAGGGTTCTTAGTCAACACAACTGGGTTATCACATAGAATCATTGTTTTTTCCATCTTCAGGTCAAAGAGGCCTGATATCAGCTTCTGAAGCCATATGGCTTCACAACTTAGTAGAGCAATCTGCTATGTATTCTGCTTCAACCGTGCTAAGAGAAACAATGGATTGTTTCTTGCTAAACCATGAACTCATAGCAGACCTCAAACAAAAGCATATACCTGATGTGCTTTTCCTATCTGAGATACTTCCAGTCCAATATGCATCTGTGTAGCCATACAATCTATACTCATGGCTACCATCATAGTATAGACCAAAGTCTATGGTCCCTTTCAGATATCTCATCACATGTTTTACAGCTACTAGGTGAACCCGTCTTGGTTGAACAAGATATTGACTTAAGGTGTTCACAGCAAAACAAATGTCTGGTCTGGTATTTGTTAAGTACATCAATGACCCAATGATCTATCTATAGTGAGTCGCATCCACTAACTCTAATGAGTCATTAGCTAACAACTTCAGGTTGGAGTCCATGGGTGTGGCCATGACTTTGCATTTCAAAATATTGAATCTCTTCAATATCTCTACCACATACTTTCCCCGGTTGAGAAAGATTCCTTCTGAACTTTGCCATACTTCCAGACCTAGGAAATAATGCATTAACCCAAGGTCTTTCATCTCAAATTCTTCTGCTAGTTTCTTCTTGCTTTCCATGATATGTTTCTCATTCCCTGTCAAGAATAAGTCATCCACATATAGTAATAGAATGAAAGGTACATCTTCTACAACCTTGTAGGAAAGGTTAGGATCGAATTTACTCTTGGCAAAGCCCATGCTCATAAGGAAACTATCTATTCTTCCATACCAAGCTCTGGGAGCTTGTTTCAGGCCACAGAGGGCCTTCTTCAACTTTCATACTTGATTCCTTCTATCTTCAAATTCAAATCCTTGTGACTATTAGATGTAAAACTCTTCCTCAATCATACCATTAAGGAAGGCTTGTCTTTACTTCATCATGGAAGAAACTACCATGATAGTTTTGAAGGAAATGTACCTTGATTCCTAGAGTAAGTGTCTCTTCAGAATTAATTCCCTCCTTTTGATAGAAACCTCTAGCCACAACTCTTACCTTACTTCTATCAGCAACGTATCTTATCTTGCAAATCCATTTGGAAGATACCACATTCTTGCTTTCTGGTTTGAGTACTATATCCCAAACATCATTCTAGTATCACAACATCTTCTATGAGTTTGTCTTCTCAGGTCATCAACATATCCTAGTCTTCTATATTCAACCTTGAAGGTTGGAACCCACTTTACTCTTGGTAAAGTCTCGATCCATCACAAAGCTATCCATCATGTCGTACCATGTCGAAGTCAGATATAATTTTCTGTAGTCACTCCCCCTGAAGTGGAGTATCATCTTCCCTCTTCATTTTGTATAGGTGGTTCTATGCTTGATATATACTGGTCAATAGAGTATGTCATGTCATAGTCTATTCTTTCTGGGGAGAATCATGAACCTTGCTTTGTACACTTGTTGTATACATCATTCCCCATGATCAACTGTTATTCTTTGATCACAGCTTCTTTCATAGCATTATTTTCTTCATCTTGAGTTAGCTCTTGTACCCATGGTGGTCTTCATCCTTCAAGGTGGATCTACCACTCTCTGAAGCTCTTTCTTCCGTCATGGTGTCTCTGACCCTGGGAGCTTCAGATTCATGTTTATTGGAGTGGATCTTGAATTGTCATCACATGTTCTTCAGAACAAGTCTCATCCTTCTTTTCTTGTAGGAGGTTGTTCATGACCTTTCCTACAATTCAAATGCACCATTTGCATGGTTAGAACTATTTCATAAAACATATGCATAACGACAAATTCTTATGCATCATGCAACTGTTTAGTCAATACAACATTCATCCATATCTCACATAAACTTTCTAGATGCCTTCCATCTCAACCATGACATTATTGAGATTGTGCACTAATGTCAGCAAAGAGGTTTTATAAGTAGCAATGGAGAGTTGTATAGAACCATGAGCTACTTACCCATGACATGCATATTAGCAGTATATAGTCATTAATGCAAAAAATACATCAACTGAATATAATCAAATGTATAACAAAACAATATCATGAAATGACAATTGAATACTTATCTTTATTTGTTTCATGGGTATACTCCTTCTTGAGTCTTCTCCTTTATCGTCTTCTTCATTCACGATAGCATCGTTTCTTATCCAAATGCTGAGGTGGATAAGAAGTTCTTCAAGAGTCGAGATCTTCATATTCCTCATTGATTGAGGGATCTTCTTTGGAAGATGAGAGCTTGATCTTCAGAGACGAGCTTCTTCTTCTTCCCAAAATTTGTTGAAAGTAATCACTTCCTTCTGGAACACATTTGTTAAATGAATGAATTCCATGATCCTGGGAGGCCATTCAAGGTGGCCATCACCACTTCTGCATTCTTCACTTCTTCTTTCCCCGCTTGAAGTTGTTCTTTGATTTGAGAGATCCTTATGACTGCATGGTCTCTGCATTCTGGATCTTCACATTCTTCAGCTGGTTTCTTAAGTTCATATTCTGATCTATGTTCTTCCCTTCAAATAGATTGGTCAAGGAATCAAACCTCATCGATGTCTTTAGGGAAGACACTTGTAGTACAAGTGATTCGTAACTGAATCATCAATGATCTTCTGGGCTTTGACCAAGTTCTTCTTGAGAAAGGCTTCTAGCCTCATCTCCCTCTGAAACTGGAACCTCTATGCTCATGTAGGTGTCCAATACATTTTCTTCAAAGAGATCATATACTTCTAGGCTTGGAAGTTGTCAACTTCACCAAGCTTATCATCAAGCTGATGTCATAGATCACTTTGAAATGAGAACCTCAAATGAACATAGCAAAGGATTAGATCTTACCGATTTGAGGTGTCCCTCCTGGTTCGATAGCTGGCTGATCTAGGGTTTGTCACAGAAATCCTAACTTCAAAACTTGGAATATTTTAGATCTGATTGGCTAGATAGATAGATCTCTTCAAATGGAGCTGTCCAATGTACTCCATTTCTGAAAACAGTGGAGGGAAGCTCCCGGAATAGGAAGCCCTAATTTTCCAATTTCTTTAGCATAAATTCCTGTTACTGTTTCTATGATATCTCCTAAATTTCTGCTCTTCTATGTCTGAAATTTTGTACTGAGGTAACCTCGCATGTCCCTGATCCAAAACCATAGGTTTCATCATAATTGGTTTCACCATTTGGGATTTATGATCCTTTTCCCAAGGTGACCTGTTACAGGATTGTTCAAAACAGTGAAGTTGTACGGCATGCCACGTGTCACTGGTTCATCTTCTGAGTTTGATATTTGGACCACTGAAATTAAAGTCTGTTCCCTTTCTAGAACATCTTCAGTAATTCCATTTGGACCTCTGTAGCCCAATATATTGCAATTTTCCCCAGGTGTCTTGTTTAGGGATGAGTTCTGGAAGAGGCTAGAACCCTAACTTGGAGAGAACATATCTCCTGGAATACAGCAAATATGAGGATGAATTATGGACACAGTGTTCATCAGGATTTTATCTTCAGCCCCTGCAATTTTCAGCTCCTAATCCTTCACCAATATCAGAATATAGCGAATGTACCAAAACGTAGCAGTTTTAGTATTTAGGGTTTTTCTAGCTCGGGGTCAAACTAGGGTTTGACTTTCCCAGAGTTTCACCAAACCAAATTTCTTGATCCAGGTCTCTAAACTTCGGTTTTGATGAGTAGAACAATCCTATTCTAGTCTCACTCAAAAATTCCTCTTTTGTAGAAAGCCCTAATTTCCACATCGAAAACTGAAAATGCTCGGAATCGAATTCCGCTTCGACAGAAAGATGCACCCTTCAATGGAGAGTCATCCTAGCATACTTTTGCTGATGGATTGTGGAGAGAGACCTAAAAAGTAAGAATCCCTAGATTCTGTAGCTTGTGAAATATTCCCTATTCAGGTTAGCTCTGATACCATGTTGAATTTTCATATGCTTAGCTAAGACATCAGTATATCATTTCATTTTTCATAATACAAGCATATAAATAGGATCACTGAAAGAAACAGTATCACAAGAACAACACAGATTTATCCTAGGAAAACCCTAAAGGGAAAAACCCAGCAAAAACTTCCTCAATATAGATGCCCCAAAAAGGTAAAAAGGTAAAACCAACAAGGAGATCAAAAACCTGATCCTCCTCCTTCTCCAACAACTTCTCTCCTCCACAAGTGCGCTATTCCAAGTGAGTGTGTGTCACAAATGAGGAGCACTACACCTCTATTTATATTTATCCATTCACTTAAGTTAACTCATTTGACATGTAGGCTCGATTTAAATCATGTAGGCTCGAGTTACACATGTAGGCTCAAGTAACCACACTGGGGTGTTGATGACCCACCTTTACAATTAGAGGGGACTACCTCATGAGTCTTATTAGTTCTTCTGATTAGGAGCATCGGGGTACAATGTAATACAATTGGTTCTCTCGGTAGGACCATCGGGGACCACAAAAGGATATATATAGAATATTATTTGAAGTTACAATATTTCTAATCAGAAATTGTCTTGATGACCTTGGGTATTTAAAGGATTTGGCGCTCCTACTCCGACATAGTTCATGAGTGCTAGGAAATTGTCTTGATGATCTCCATATGGTCTACATCTTGTGCACCATAGTTCTTATTGAACTTCTTTTCCTCTCTTAATGTCCTGGAGTTGCACCATAAGATTGGCCAACTGCAACTGAATTTGAATCATCCTTGAGCTAATATCTCCAACTGATGAGGCTTCTAATTTCATTGCTATTTCCAGAGCCTCTATTTGTGACACAAACTTGTGTTGCATAAAAGGGGTTTGGATATGTGGTAATAGGAGGACAATAAAAAATTCCCTGTGTTGCACATCCAATATTTGGAAACGCACTTTGGCCATCAATGGCTTAAATCTTTGGTCAAAGTCCCAAATAGATTATGTTGGTAGCAGCTTAATATCTTTGATTTTGGTGATGCACTATGATTCAGACTTTGGCTTTCTAAATTCATCTATCAAACCCACTCAAATCACACCAAGTGTTTTCAGGACAAATCCTACTGGTACTATGGAAAATTTCATATACCAATCAAGTGCACGACCTCGCAGAGTTGCCATCATCTGGGATTTCTTGGTATTCTCATCCTGGATCTGCCGCATAGTCCAGATAGCTTCACAAAGGAACCAATGCTGTTTTGGGTCTTCCATCCCATTTACATTGAATATTGGTAACTTAATGTTAGCTCCAGTCATTGTATTTGTTGCTGGTACAATTGGAACAAAATTTGGCTAGTTAGACTTTTTTTCCGCTATTTACAGTGTTAGTATTACTTGTATTTACATAATTACTTGGAGATAAGTCTCTTGATCTTACCTCTGGAGAAGTATTCGGTGCCGTAGGTGAGTTGTAACCACGTTCTCATTTTGGAGCTTCAGTCAAATCTTATGATTCTTTGTCTCCTTTAGATATCTGTTGATATTCCTCTTCTTTGTAACAAGACCCTTCGTCTAAGTATGATACAAGCTCATAGCCTTCTTATTCTCAATTTGTGCTGCAACTACCTCTTCCTAACAGATTTTTCTTCACTTTCCAAACTTGAATCTTCTTCCACTTCTTAAAAATACTGACTCTAATTCAGTTCCACTATCCCCTGGGAACATCTCACTATAGGGTTCTGCTGAGACATAACCACTCTAGTTTATATAGTCTTGTTACATTTGCAAAATCCCCTTTTCACATACAAGCATTTTAATCCACGTCTTTAAAGATAACATGTATGTATTGCGTGGGTCTTGAATTTTTTTTGCTCTGCCTCACTGTATGAGGTTATAGTGTCAACAACAAACTCAATGATGTATCCCTCTAAGATAATATCTACCAAAAAATCCATATCCCTCAACACAGGGATGGCTACTCTTTTCAGTCGCTCAGTCAATTGAGGATTCCAGTCTCTTGGTTGTCGTCCTTGGAAATTTCTTTGTTGGGTTGTCAACTTAGATAAACTTTCATGCAACATAATGGGAAACTCACAAAATAAAATCTCATGAATATCTGAATAAATGTGTCGGCCCAACCAATCTGTTGGGTTCCATCAAGATCCTTCATTTTCTTTTCGTGCAAATTCTAGCTCTTTGGATTCCACCCAATCTTGGATCTCCGATTTTATAGGTTTCCACAACATATCCCTCACCACAATGATTCATGGCCCCGATAATAGAACCATTTGTTGGATTTATTGTATCTCTCTGTCCCTTTTGCCAGGGATCCTGACCCAGGTTTAACTCCTTCCACTCAACACAACAAAGCTAGATATATCGACCCGATATAGCAAAGCTCAGTTGGAAGCATCTGCGATGCATATGTTGTCTCACCCGATATATCTCTCTTTATGGGTAACGACCAGAACCACATTTCTGCAGTTGGGTGGGAGGGTGTTTTAGTAACTTGGCTCTGCACCAAGGCTTCCAATGAAGTCCAGGGGTGGATTAATTGTGTTTACTATTCTTCAATAGCTAATCTAAATGCAGCTATTCTTTAATGTCTCACCCATCCTCTCTTAATGCAGCTAAATTAAATAAACAACAGACATGCAACACAATCATATCCAATAATGTAATGCGACCATCATACATCTATTCATTTGTAAGAAAATATACAACCATTCATTCACTACAATAATCACACAGATATCTAAGCTACTTTCATCATTCACACATAGATACAGAATATAACATGGAAACCCATCAGGGTGAAAACCACAAGGTGCTCTTCATCTAGCATGAGGAAATAGATACACATTTTTTCTGCACACTAAGCTGTAGACTATGCTAAATATCTTCTTCTCTAAATTTATAGACTCTTCCTCCCTCTCATGCTCTCTGATATTCTCTCTTTTCTCTTTCTACTCTACTTCTACTAGTGATCTACACACAACCTATATTGAATCAACCTTTCCTACTCATCTCGGCACTCATCTGCAGATCCTTTACTCTTATGCACGAAGTGATACTGAGCCATTAACCAAGAAATCACGCTTTCAGCCAGCGAGAGTCTACCAAAATAGAATGTCGAGAGAATGTCTACTAATTCTAGTTCGAGAGTCTAATCTAGCAATGTCTAACCCACATACATCTTGGGTTCCTTATTTTATATCCCGATTAAAGACTCAATACATATCCGATACGTACTTGATACAGACTCAATACCGACTCGATACAGACTCTATACAGACTCATTATAGACTCATTACAGACTGCTTTTCTGTCACTATCTCAACTGACTTACTATAACCAACCAACATGATGTCTTTCCTATTATAGAAACACATAACAAGAGGCACTATCATCTTGAATTACAAATATGCCTTCATGCGTGTGGTTTCCGCAGGCTCCATCCAAGCTCGTACCCACGATCGTTAAGGAATTTCACTTATCAACATTATTCCTTACTGTCATTTTCCAACTGTTATGCTATTTGCACGCCTTCATCTACTGATATTATGTCATACCATCTCATGTCACACTCCATCCTTCTGTTGTGGCTTACTTATCCAGCACAACTTCCTTTTCCATTTCCTTCTCCTCTTCTTATTCTTCTATTTTACTTCCTCTATTGAAACATCCTTCCCCTTCTTCTTTATGCCACTTCCTCAGTCATAGCTCCTTCCTCTTCTCCTTTAACTCTTCTCCATACTCGGGAAAAATTCTGCATGAATTCTGTCTTACTGTCCCTATGCCCAACATTCCCTTAGTGCATGATGTCTTGCTTTGGATGCGCCCCTCTTCTTAGATGCAATCATGCCAAAGTATTTCAAAATTGGGCTTCTTTTCTCTTCTATTCACTGCAACCAAGAAATCCTCCCATAAGGAGGGGAGTCCATCGATGGAGGCTTGAAGAATTTCATCCTCATTCATCTTCACACCGATGCATGCTAGATGATCCTTCACTTATGAATTTTTTGTGAAGAAAGAAGCTACAGCCTCATCTATCTCCATATTCATGTTATGCAACTTTTTTAAGGCCCTCTTTTTAGTAGGAGACTTCTTCTCATACAAGTTTGTGAGTGTTTCAAAACACTCCTTTTTCGTCTTCAATGGTGTGATCATCAACATGAGATTGTCTTTCATGGAGTCATATATGATCCTCTTTTACTTTACTTGATTCTTCTTGTAATTGATTCTCCCTGCATTTGCAGTGGGCTCTTTAATCACAGTAGTCACATAGGAATTGAGATCATGCTCTTCAAGGATATTCAACACCCTCTCCTTCCATGTGTTGAATTTTGATGTACCTTTAAGTTGATCTTCCGGTTGGACATAGATTGTTTCCAGTTACTCAATATATTTGTGCAATACTTAAAGATCTACATAGGTTTAGAATTTTTTAATAAAAATAATCTCTTGCACGTCCTTGCTCTAATACAATGTCAATGTTTGAGAAAATATTGAAGATGCTTAAACTTTAAAACTATTATTTAATATACAATCAAAACATATGTTAATATCATAAACAATTCAATCACATAAGACACAAGATGTACCTTGGGAAAACCCTCCAAGTCCAGAGGATGAAAAAACAAACAATGCTTTGAGTATGATAGATAATTGCAGAGAATGGTTTTTAATACATGAGCATATAGATTAATAAGAGATCTCAAAGAAACAATAGAGAATATAGATAACTAGGAACATTGTATCAGACTTTCCAAATGCATAACACTTTAATAACAATATTACAATCATGCACAAGATAAGTTATCGAATGGTTGCATTCTTTTGGTGCACTATGAATAGTGTGGGAACCAAAATTACTTTACCACATTAAACATTATCACCTTCCTTGACTTGGTGTCAAATTGGCACCTCAAACTCTCTTCCATGCAAAAGATATGTGCCTTCCTTCTTTCACTGGGAGTTAACTTCCTTTAATTGAATATGAACTAAATAAACTGAATGTGAGTTCGATTGAATTGAACTCAATCATCAACTAACTGCTTGAACACTAGTTATAAGTTTAACTGAATGTAATTAGTGCTCTGCAATCAGTGTCATCCACAAACAAACACTTTGCATAAATCAAGGAGAGTTTCCTTAATTAACTAGAACTTGTTTTCAAAATTGATGCTTAAATGATGTCTTAGTAATTCAAGTTCACTGAAGGTCTATCACAGGCAATTCAAATCCTTACTCCTTCTCTATGCTTATCTCATTTATCATTAATTAAATACTTCATGGTACAAATGTATATTAATTAATTTAACCATCTTATCATATCATACTCAGAAGAATTGTTCCACATATTTATGATCACACATATTACCCCGGGACATATAGTCACATGCTAAAGTATATCACTCTAGGGGTAGCTAATCCATAAAGGAGACTTATAACATTTAGTGACCATGAAAATAATACATCATAGAGTATAACCACTTTACACAGTAAAGTACACCACCTCACAAAATGAGGATATTTGTAGGACTTGATATTACTCACAAGTCTATTGTCTTGATATTACTACCAATACTAACTTGATATTACACACAAGTTTACTGACTTGATATTACTCACAAGTCTATTTTCTTGATATTACTCACAATACTCAGCTTGATATTACTCACAAGCTTTACAACATCGCCACCTTGAAAATTTGAGGATATTTGTTGGACTTTATATTACTCACAACTCTATTGTCTTGATATTACTCACAAGACTGGAGAATGAATCCTGATGATGTAATATCAACAAGTTTCACAAACTCAGCTTTTGGTAATGGCTTCATAAATATATCGACATTTTGATCATATATCCTACTAGAAACAAGTGAGACAACATTATCTAATACCAACTGTCTTAGATGATGAACATGAAGTTCAAAATGCTTCATTTTGTTGTGATCAATAGTATTATCAACAATAGGGATAGCACTTTGATTATCATAGTAAACAATAGTCAAGGCATGTACAAGAAATCCAATCTCTTCTAGAATATTACGAATCCAAACTGCCTATGTTCTTGCATTGATAACACCACAATATTGTGCCTTTGTAGTTGAAAGAGAGACTACCTTTTGTTTCTTACATGACCATACCAAGGGTATAGAATTCAATTGAAACATGTCGCTATAAGTGGACCTTTAGTTGTCAATGGCACCACTCCAATCAGAGTTAGTAAACTCGGCAAGCAGATTTGTACAATGAAAATAATTAATACCATATTAATAAGTCCATTTTCTATAAAAAATAATTATCTTTTCATCCTTCTAGTGACTCTCACAGGGATCCTACATGAGCTGAGAGACCACACTAATAGAAAACAAGAGATCTTGTTGACTATGATTTGAGTAAATCATGCTACCGATCAACTTTCAATAAAAAGTGGTGTCAAATTTTGGAGAGTCACATCCTTTTAACAACTTCACTCTAGAATGATAAGGTGTAGCACAAGACTTACAACCGTTCATCTTAAATCATTTCAAAAAATCCAAGGCATATTTAGGATGGGAAAAAATATTGTCATTCTTTTGCAAAATTTGAATGCCCATAAAGGAATGTAATAGACCAAGATGAGTCATTTCAAAGGTATCTGCAAATTGTTTCTTTAATCCCAAAATGAGATTGACATTATTTCTAATTATGACTAAATCATCAACATACAATGCCATAATCAAAGTATCACCATGAACCTATAATACATCAATATTGTGATCAAATTCACAATGTTTGAAGCCAACATTGACAAACAAATGACCAATCTTCTCATACAAAGCATGAGGTGCATGTTTCAAACCATACAACATCTTCATGAGTCGACAAACAAGAGTAGAATTTGTCACAAAACCAGGAGGTTGTTCCATGTATATTTCTTCAAACAATTTACCATGAAGAAACACACTTCTAACATCCATTTTATGAAGTTTCCATCCAAAACATGCAATAAGGAAAAAATTCAAGCAAACAGAGTTCATTTTTGCAACCGGTGCAAAGGTTTCGGTGTAGTTGATGCATTCTTTCTAAGAGAAGCCCTTAGAAACCAAACAAGATTTGTGGTATTCAATAGCACCGATGAAAGTAAACTTTGCCTTATAGACCCATTGACACTTCACAACATTCTTTCCTTCCAATCAAGGAACAAGTTCTCAAGTCTTATTCTTCTTGAAGGAATCAATTTCAACAATCATATAATTCTCCCATTTAGGTACTCCCTGAACATTAACATAAGTTTCAGGATCATAGGTTTCAAGAAATAATGCCATTAAGGAAACCTTGCCATGATATTGAACACGGTTGGTCTCCTGACTAATACTAGAGTCTCCAACATCTAGTTTAGCATCTTCAATCGTCTTAACAATCGATCAAGGTAAACAAGTTGGCGGTGATTCATGTCAATAATGTTTAGTCGAGTGAGTCAAAGGAGTCAAGGTATCAACTTATATAGTAAAGATATACCAACTACTAGTTGACTCAAGAGTAGAATTCATCGGTCCAGTTGAAACTCCATATAAGGGTACAATCAATAAACACTAGTCAAGAATGTTAAATGGATTACTGTGCAATAGACCAGAAGAGGAATTAAAAAAATTATTACCTGAAATATTTTCATCAAAATCACACTTATTCTTAATATGTTATGTTGTTTGATAGGGTCAAAAATTCTATAGCATTTTTACTCATCAGAGTATCCCATCATAATGCAAGCATGAATCTTTACTTTTGTTGAGGCTTGGAAAATTGCAGGCAACAACAACAAGGAATTCTCCCCAGTAACGTTCCCAACTAGCCCATTATTGTTTGGTATGGGGAATCCATCCAATTTACGGTGCGGATACCGTAGGTCAAAGTAACAAAAAATAAAAGGTTTTACTGGTTGCGGCCCGGTCCACCGTGTATGTTTTAGTTTTATGTTTAAGTATGAGATGCAAGTGCCTATCTAAGAATGCAAATTGATAGAGAAATGAGGAGCATCACAATGTGATGAGCAGGTTCTTACCTCTCGTCTTAACTCTCTCGCATCTAAATCACACACAACAAGAAACATAAACTAACTATCTAACCTATCCCTAGGGAGCAAGATTATCATTCATCAATGAGTAATGTGTTTTGCGTATGCATTAAGAAAAACCATAGATAGATGTTACTTATTTCAAAATACAAGAACATTTATAGATATATGAACAACCAGATAGCTAATTGTTTATGAACAACATTCATTACTCATAGTGGAAATTTCATAGAATAAACTAGAGAGCATTCATACANTGATCTCACAGTTAATGGACACAAAGATGAAAATGAAATAGTTCACATTCAACACAACCATGGCACAACATTTGAAAAGTTCCACCAAGCTTTCTCCAACAGGAAAATTGTAATTCTTATTGCAAAAGGAAATAGTTCTTCTTACAATATATTCTCACAAGTCTCAAAGGAAAAAGTCCGTCTCTACAACTAACTCTCCTATTCTTATACAAAAGGCAAAACTTTTGGGTTTCCCCAAAGTGACTCTTGGGCTTCCCCAACGTTTCCATTACCAAAATTTGTCCATTCGTGAGTGCTCATACATTATACAATATATTACATTCAAAACAAAATTTAATAAAGCATTTTTATGAAGAGGGCCCCGCTTGATCATTGATGAACTTCTTCCACACTTGGGCCTCTGTTGCTATGCTCTCAAAATCTGAAGGTTCAAGAAACCGAATGTTTATTTCATATTTTGCAGCTTCATTCCTAACCACCTCAATTCATGTTGGAATCAAACGTAGCTGACCTTCAAGTAGATGGATGCTGACTGCTGAATGATCTACTACATGTTTCAGGATCTGCTCATCTAAATCTTTGACCTGTTGCATCTTCTGTTCATCCTCCTAGAACCTACTCTGTAGAAGTTCTGTGAACAAATCATGCTCTGGTAATGCATCCAGTCTTTGTTCTGCAGCCACTTGACACCTGTTGTAGGTGACCAACACCCTTCTGTAGTATTCAGTATAGTTTGCTCTCATTTTCTTCACAGTCTTCTTGAATTATTCTGCAGTGTTTCTTGCAAATTCTAACAATTCATAATCCTTCTTTAAGCTATGTTGATATTTAGCTGGTAAATCTGTAGGGATTTCTTCATTGGTCTCTATCCTTAGTATCCTTCTAGTTAGGACTTCCAAAATATCCTGAGACCTATCTACAGAATATGAGGTAGTTTCCAAGATTTCCTCCAACCTGCTATCTATCTGTAAGATTTTACATCTTTCTTCCTCAATAGACACCTACAGTTGGTGCATTCTTCTTCGTTGGGATAGAACATGCTCCTTTAGAGGATGGATATCAGTTTGCTGTTCACTGGCATCCTTTCATGATGTTGTTAATGAAGCAATTTGTCCTTCAAAGCTTTCCACCTGCACTTGATATTGTTTTTCCCTTTCTTCTATGGTGGCCCTCTGTGCCTCCAACTCAGCAACCTTGCTCTGCAATTGATTCTTTTATGTACTCAAAGTTTCATATGATACTTTGAGGTCATTGTTCTCTGTTTTCAAACCATGATATTCTAGCTGTAATTTTTGTAGTTGTGCTAGACTATTCTGAGCCTCCCATTCATTCTTTTCTGCTAAGACTTCCAAGGCCAGCTTGCTTTCCTACATAGTTTGAAATTCTGCCTTTGAAGTTCTCATTTCATTATGCATATCTTCAAACTTCCTCTTTAACTTGTTACCTTCATCCCTCTCTTTTTTGAGAGTGTCCTTTAATTGAGCAGCATTTTTCCTTGGTTTCTCAAGGTCTATCATAAGTCTATCCACATTTTCCTCAGTGACCTGGGTTAATGCTACCCTAGCCCTGGCTGTCAATCATGGATTTGCATTAATTCCATGCACCAAAGTTTTATCAGTAATCATCATATCGGATTGCCCTCTTGTTTCGAATTTTCTCTTAGTTCTCTTGACAATCCTCTTCTTCTCTTTGTCATAAAGGATGGTGCTGAAATCAGGGACCTCTTCTCCCTCCTTTTGCATAAAAGGTGTTAGATTCCATCCAAAAAACACAACTTGTTCCTGGGTGTTACTAGAGGTTGCAGCAGGCTCCTGAAGGTCAAGGTTATCTTGTCCATGCCGCTGATCGGTATGACCCTATGATTCTTGTGTATCTATAGGATCAGTATTTTGTTGGTCTGTTTTAGATCCTGTCAGTCTCAAACCTTTAGTTTCCTTTTGCTTTTTCTTTATCTCTTCTTCTTCCTTCTTTTTCGTTTCTTCTTCTTCCTTCTTTTTCTTTTCTTCTTCTTCCTTTTTTGCTGCTTCTTCTTTCATTGCTGCCTCTTCTGCAGCTTTCTTTCTTTCTTCTTCTTCATTCTTATGCCAACTTTCTACCTCCTATGCTAGTCTCCTAGCATCTCTTCTCTCTTTTTGGCTTCTTCTTATTTGGATTTCTTCTATGCGGTTTTGCCCTTCTCGCCCACACTGGTGATCTTTTGTTTAAATCTTCTCTTCAATGCAATCATGTTCCTTACATTCCTGAAGACTTCTCCATCCCTTTCCCAGAAATTTGCATATTCAAAATGAACATTTGCTTCTTTGCAATGCTCTGCAACCTTCTTTTGGGAGTCATTCCTTTGGAAGCTCATCTCCCCAAAATGAAACTGCTCCAATTCCTGTACAAATTCAGCAGCTTGTTTAATATTTATGAACTTATAATTCTTTATCCAAAAAGGGATAGCAGGGTAGGCTTCCTTTTTATGTTCAAACAAAAAGCTTTCGACACCATCAAGATACACCTGCCTAACTGCTTCTTTATGCACCACATAATTAGTGGCATACTGGGATAGTAGAGAAGGTGCCCTAGAGCAACCATACATTCTAATGTACATCCCCTCTTCAGTCAAATAATAAATCCCATGTTCCTCAATGATTTTGAATGCCTCCTACGACATACAGTTGCATTTTGTTAGGAATATTAAAGTGTACAATGGAATAATAAAATGTTTGCATATCTCCTTATAGTGGCTGTAATATTTGTGCACCCACAACAGTTTGTATGCAGTGTACATAGGGGTTTTGTCCCTATCCCAATTGCATCTTCAGGATGAAAATGGCTATGTACATAATATAGAGTCAACTAGGATGGAGCTCATATAGAACTCAGAATTCTTCTGGAACACCCCTCCCAAAGCTGAAGATATGCAAGTTGGGAGGCTATTGGACACAATGTTTTCCCAGTTGAAAATTTTACCATGAGCTCTCCCAAACACCCTATTTAGCATCGGTGCTATAAACCTGTAAGGAGTCCAGAGAGTGGCTGTATCATACTCTCCTGATGGCTTGGTTCAAAATTTCTTCCCAAGTATCATCATCCTCTTCACTATTTCAACTAGGTCCAAATTGATCTCCTTTATCCAACCTTCAGTTAAGTATACTTGAGTGGGTGGTAGGTGATACGCTAGTGAGACATAAGCAGCGCTATATGCAGCGTAGCCCTGTTTGGCAGTATTTTCCAAGATCATTGTGGTCACATCTGCTTTAGGCAGAATCCAACTGATCACCTCTGAGCATGGGAACAACTCAGGTCTTGTGGATATCTTCATAAGAGCTCACTTCTCTATGTTGGCATATATGGTCAATTCCTCAAATCTAGCATCAGACACATTCTGATTTGAAATCATCCGATATATCTCACCCCCCTTGTAATCAGGCTCTACCCCAGTGGTAGCCCTAGTGTCTTCATATATATAGTCTACCATAATAATGATTTCCACATCAGGATCTCCTTTAGCAACAAGAGCCTTCTTCCTTTTCCTTTTAGACATATCTCCTTTGAAGAAGTTGCCTTGTCATAGACCAAACACACTTTTAGGCTATTGGAGCTTTTAATCAGTGTTCTAAGAATGAAGAAAAAAATATATAAAACCTTTACATATTCCATATTCTCAACAAATAAACTTATTAGAATATTAATGCTAAATCAAGAATAACAAGCAAAAAGAACTTCTGCAAGCTAAGTCTGTAAATTGCTAAGTCCGTCTGCAACTAAACATGAACCTGATAGAAATATGCATCGTTTAAACTGAAAATGCATTCCAAATACTCACCAAAATGAAACACCCTATCAATAAGGCTAGTCTTCAAGAATGAGGCCCTATGCGGAAATCCCAATTTGACCGAAAATCAAAACCTTCATCGTCCCAGGAAAAATAGGGTAAACTCCCATGACGAAAAGAAAACTGAAAACTCCCCTCTTGGATGGCCATAAGAAATCCTGCAAAAACCGGTGCAAACAGCGTAACACCTGTCTGTGCCAATTACCTAAATTCTCAAACCGGGGCCGATTTTCCATAACGACTCAAACAAGCTTAGGAAAGAAAAACCCCCAACCGCAAAACTGTGAAATCGATTGATACTTCACCGTAATCATACAAACTCATGCTTAGACGACTGACTCGTGAAAAACCCAACCAGGGAAAGAACCCTAGTTCCCAAAACAACCATTAAAATGAGAGGAAGGAAAGACCATGGTTGGCCTACCTGGAAAACAAAATGTAGTTGACAGGACGGTCTAACACTTCCATGGCAGCACCCCAAATGCATGAAAAACCGATAGCTAAGCACAGACACATAGTTCGACTTGATAGGGACAGCAAGCGCGAGTTCACAAGGGTAAACAATAAAATAATAACCCTGTCCTATATATAGAATTCAGTGAAAAAAATGTCGGCGGGAAAAAAATCATCGTCAAGCGGACTAACTAAAGATCGGGCGATTAGTTCGTCAAGGAGCCGCAATGGCGGGAAACAAACAGACTCTGGTCTCCACAATGTCGGCGAGGAAGAACACTAAGTTCTTCCTTAATCACACATCGGATAGCGGATCCACTAACTAGTAAGGTATCGACAAATGAACCAACTAAAACGATGGAGCAATAGTGTACTGCGCAGCCGCAATGGCGGGAGCCATACAGCCTAATGGTTCTGTTGAAAAATAAAACTTCGGTGAAATAAAACATTAAAAACTGCAGCATTGGACATCGGAATGACTACAACAATGGACGATTAGTTCAGTAAAGATCCATAACAATGAAAATCACATAGACTAAGGGTCTCGCAGCAATCAAAAACATCGACGAAGATCAGAATAAATCATCGGTGGACAGAACAACTATATGTCAGATACTTAGTTTAATAAGGGGGCACCATGGTGGAAAATAATCAAACTACAACTCTCGATCAAAGTCATAAAACTTTTCGATAGTGAAGAGAAAAAACAATAAAACATGGCATCAGCGAGGATAATCCCTAATCCATTGGAACGTTCATTATTGATCCTTCGAAATGGCAGCTGCACAGATAACTTATAGTTTTGAATCAAAATTCAACTAAATTTCAATAGTGTTAAAACAAAAAAGCGCAAATTAAACAGTTGATCAATAAAACCAAGGAACTAGTGAAAATCAAAACTATCCATTGGGTCATTCATTGTTTAGCTTCCGCAACGGCGGCTGCATAGAGAACTATGGCCTCGATTCAATATCCAATAAAATTTCAATAGCGAAATCATTAACAAACCAAAAATTCAGGTTCAAGTCAATAGCATCAGTAAACCAAGATAGTCATTCAGATTCCGAAAATGATAAACAATTTATCTCAACTCAACCTCGAAAATATCCAAAAATGTAGCAAAGAACAACAAAGTTCAGTAATCCAAAACAGATCTAGGCAAGATAAAATTTAAAAGGAGAGTCCAAAATTTAAAAAAAAATTGGGAAAATGTTGCAGCTGCAACAATTGGCGACTACCTAGTGAACCCAGATCTCTGGACAATTTCTTTCCTTAAGTAACAGACTATTTGACAATAAAACCAACATACTGAATTGTTCTAGATGTCTAGATTTACCAAATGGCAACTGTATGTACTTTTAACCATTGTTGATAGTCCAATTTAGGAAAATGGAAACCAAGATTTCAAATTCAAGATAACTCTTCTGAGGCCAGGAATATGAGTTTCATTCTTACCTCTGCCTTCGGGTAGCTTTCATCTTGGACACCACAATATTGTAACATATGGTAAACATAAATATTCATTTGTTCCTCATTCCCATGCCATTTTTCACTTTTGTGCTTTTGGAATTTTGTCCTTTCAATTGAGTCCTCTTGCATGCCTTTCTTTCTAAATTTTTATTCAGGCTCCTCTATCCATAGTGTCCTTTTGTGTGAGATATATTTAATTTTCAGCTCACGGATGGAGAATAACTTTGGCAATTTTGTACTCATATGATTTAATACTTTGTTTTGATACATATTGCTTTCTCAGGAAATTTTTTGACTCTTATTTTCCTTTTGGCTTTCAATTCTTGGCATGGGATCATTTATATATAATATACTATTTACCTTGCTTCCTTTCCATGGGTCTTTTGCTGTCACCCCCTAAGACATTTTTAAATGTGAGATGGATGGAGCTTCGAAATAGTATTCCAGAGTTTTTTGATCCTGAGTTATTTTACGAGGATTAAGTAGGACTTCAATGTATGCATAGCCATTTAGGAAAAACTATTAAACTAGAAGATATTCTTTTAGATAAAACAATAGTACATAGTCTTATAATCAAGGATTTTAGTGAATCCATAATTCTAATGCTCTTCATGCAACCAAAATTTTTCCTCTTTTTATTGAAATCAGTCAAAATTTAAACTAGAAATAAATATAAATAGAATAAATCAAACATAATCAACCAAATTAGTTTATTTATGTACAAGATAATCAAGAAAAATAAAAATCAAGAAAAATAAAATTTGAGATCTAAACCACTAACTGATCAGTCCTCTTCCCACCCCTATAGATTTGGAAACTTGTAAGTTAAGGGGTTAGGCTTGACTACAAACTGAAAATGACCTAACCATTATCTAATTCTACTATACTTGAATAAAAAACTACATCTTCTATTTTACTATCAATTTCATCAGCCCGTGAAAATCGAAGGAGATCGGGTTGGGTGTTTGATGTAATGCTAGCTTCTTCTTGGTAGTTCCCCAGTTTTAGTTCAATTAGATGATTTCCCAACACAGAATTCACTGGTTCATTTTTTTCTTCCAATTGAATAACATTGTGATTCATGTAGGGCTCTCTTAATATTTTTATCTGGTTTGGAAATCCCTTCTGAGGCAACCACAAATGTGACCAATCTGAAGCAAAATACTCATTTAGTCTTACTGACCAGTCTCGATTCAAAATAATTCCATAGCCATCAGGTATGTTTGCTACTACAATATCAATGTACTAACATATCTTTTAATTTGTAGGTAAGCGAATCCGGACATCCTCCATTTCTCCGACTACTTTCACATTGGTCCTGTCTAACTGAGTAACCTCCCAAGTAGTAGGTTTAGGTTTTCCATTAATATTTTTGTAGACTACAAGTGGCATAACATTGACTGATGACCCAGAGTCTACTAAACAATTATGCACATTATGGTTTAAAATCTCCAAATTCAGGAGGAATGGTGGGGTTTTAAACCTAGTTTTACCTCCCACACTTGCTTCAACAATCTCTTCTACAGGTTGGTTGTTAGTGGGAAGATCCTCCTCTAGTACTTTGATATTTTCCTTGACATTATCAGCTTTGTCTTCAATAGGCCTAACATGCATGTTGACTTGTTTTGGATCTTGACTGCTAATAGTAAGTTCAGGTATTTTATCATCGGTGTTGTCTTTTGTATTCTCTTCATCTTCTCTTGAAATTTCTTAATCTTTGGAAGTATTGAATTGTCTTTACTTAACAAACCTTGAATTCTTTTTGTTTCATTTGTTTCCAACATTTATTCCTGTTCCAGTGAATTTTTTTCTTCTATGTCAAAAAGTGAGACACGGTCCCATAAAACCAGAGCATTCTCTTCTTGTTTATCTGTGGGTTTATTTCCCTTTTCCTCCTCCTCATCAGCTTCTATTAGTTTAGGGTCCAATAGTTGATTCATTACTAATGTCATTGAATCGATCCATTGAGGACAATTTTTTTTAGAATGAGGCTGCTGATGAAAGGTGCAAAAGTTATCCATACCCTCCTCAGTGAAATTCATTAATGTAGGACTATGTGGAGGAGGCTTAGATTGATTGTTGTCCTCTCTCCTTTTATATTAAGGCTCATAATATTTCTGAGCTTCTTTTTCCTTTTCTAAATCTATTATTATGTTAGATAGTTTCTGCATCATTTTCAGCATTCCTTCAAAGTCATGTGACTACTCCTCCTTAGGCTTAGACAATAATAAGGCTTTCTTACCAAAAGTTTTTTCTCCCGATTGCTCAGGATAATATTCGATGCTCTCTTTTTCAGCTTCCACTCTCTCGGCCTCTTCATAAGTTTCTGACAGTGTAGGTTTTACTTGCATCTTAGCAAACATGGCCAAGTCAGGCCCTAAAGATGAATTATAGTATTTGATCAAAACCTTATTAGACGGTTTATCAGTTGCAGAAAAATTCTTAAGGTAAGCAACAAACTTTTGGGTGAAACTATGCACTTTCTCTTTTCTTTCTTTCTTCAAAGTGCATATCCCTTTCATTAGAGCTGCATGAGTTTTCTGGGCTGCATATTTATTTCTGAATATCCTTTCAAATGTATCCCAGTCGGGGATTGAGTTTGTAGGTAGAGCAAAACACCATGAGGTTGCTGCTCCTTTTAGGGTATGTGGAAACAATCTGCAAACTACATCTTCATGATCTCCAGCTTTAGCCCTTCTATAGCCAAGTAAAATCTTTGCAAATGATCATCTACTAAAATATTTTCACTTGGGTCAAACTTGGGCAACATTTTCTCAAAATCCTGAGGTAAGTCATGTAAAGGGGGTGCCAGGTTTAAGGGTGACCTGGACTTCCAAGCAGGTGGTGGATTTGGTGGGTTGGGTGGCTGATTTGCGTTTACGCCTGCCATGAGTTTGGGTGGAGTATGAGGTGGTGAATGAACAGGGGTTTGGACAGGTGAATCGTAAGGTGTATCTGGGACCAATTGATTCAGAGGTTGAACAACTTCCTGTGAGGTTGTTTCTACCAGTTCTTCAAAATCTCCAACCAACACTCCGTCTTCCAATATAGGACAATCTTTATTCTTATATTATCTTCTGGGCAAGACAGGAATAAATGGTAATCCTCCAAGCTTCTTCACATATGCCCTAGTATGTCTTCTCATATCATTAACTACTTCGTTATTAACAGAATATAGATGCTCTTTACCCTTCTCTTCAGGAATTGGATTGGGAAACAAACTTCTTTCAGAACTGTCACTAGTGGAATAATCTCGAGAAAATAAGTTTCCTCGGCCAACCATGCACTGGCGACCCTCCTTCTAGCGCCAAAAATTGTTGATGCCTGGAAAATCGCTGGAAAAAACAACAAGGGATTCTCCCTAGTAACATTCCCAACTAGTCCGTTACTGTTTGGTATGGAGAATCTGTCTAGTTTATGGTCCTGCTGCTGTAGGTCAAAGTAACCAAAAAAATAGTTTTTACCGGTTGCGGCTCGGTCCACCGTGTATGTTTTAGTTTTATGTTTAAGTATGAGATGCAAGTGCCTATCTAAGAATCCAAATTGATAGAGAATATGAGGAGCATCACAACGTGATGCGCAGGTTCTTACCTCTCATCTTAAATCTCTCGCATCTAAATCACACATAGCAAGAAACAAAAACTAACTATCTAACCTATCCCTAGGGAGCAAGATTATCATTCATCAATGAGTAATGTGTTTTGCGCATGCATTAAGAAAAATCATAGATAGTTGTTACTTATTTCAAAATACATGAACATTTATAAATATATGAACAACCAGATAGATAATTGTTTATGAACAACATTCATTACTCATAGTGGAAATTTCATAGAATAAACTAGAGAGCATTCATACAAGAACATAGGTTCAAAGAGTTAGAACGATCTCACAGTTAATGGACATAAAGCTGAAAATGAAATAGTTCACATTCAACACATCCATGGCACAGCATTTGAAAATTTCCACCAAGCTTTCTCCAACAAAAAAATTGTAATTCTTTTTGCAAAAGGAAATAGTTCTTCTTACAACAGGTTCTCACAAGTCTCAAAGGAAAAAGTCCATCTCTACAACTAACTCTCCTATACTTATACAAAAGGAAAAACTTTTGGGTTGCCCCAAAGTGACTCTTGGGATTCCCCAACGTTTCCATTACCAAAATTTGTCCATTCGTGAGTGCTCATACATTATATGATATATTACATTGAAAACAAAATTTAATAAAGCATTTTTATGAAGAGGGCCCCGCTTGATCATTGATGAACTTCTTCCATGCTTGGGCCCCTCTTGTTATGCTCTCAAAATCTGAAGGTTCAAGAAACCGAATGTTTATTTCATATTATATGAAATTCCTAACCACCTCAATTCCTGCTGGAATCAAATGTAGCTGATCTTCAAGTAAATGGATGTTGAATACTGAATGAGCTACTGCATTTTTTAGGATCTGCTCATCTAAATCTTTGACCTGTTGCATCTTCTGTTCATCTTCCTGGCACCTACTCTGTAGAAGTTCTGTGAATAGCTCATGCTCTGGTAATGCATCCAGACTTTGTTCTGCAACCACTTGACATTTGTTGTAGGTGACAAGCACCCTACTGTAGTATTTAGTATAGGATGCTCTCATTTTCTTCATAGTCTTCTTGAATTATTCTATAGTGTTTATTTCAAACTCTAACAATTCGTAATCCTGCTTTAATCTATGTTGATCTTTAGTTGGTAAATCTGCGGGAATTTCTTCATTGGTCTCTATCCTTACTATTCTTCTAGTCAGGACTTCCAAAATATCCTGAGATCTATCTACAAAATATGAGGTAGTTTCCAAGATTTCCTCCAACCTGCTATCTATCTGTAAGATTTTACATCTTTCTTCCTTAGTAGACACCTATAGTTGGTGTATTCTTCTTCGTTGGGCTAGGAAATGCTCCTTTATAGGTTGGATATCAGTTTGTTGTTCACTGGCATCCTTCAATGATGTTGTTAATGAAGCAATCTGTCCTTCAAAGCTTTCCACCTGCACTTGATATTGTTTTTCCCTTTCTTCTATGGTGGCCCTCTGTGCCTCCAACTCAACAACCTTTCTTTGCAGTTGATCCTTTTCTGCACTCAAAGTTTCATATGATACTTTGAGGTCATATTTATCTGTTTTCAACCCTTGATATTCTAGCTGTAATTTTTGTAGCTCTGCTAGACTATTCTGAGCCTCCCGCTCATTCTTCTCTACTGAGACTTCCAAGGCCAGCTTGCTTTCCTACAGAGTTTGGAATTCTTCCTTTGAAGTTCTCATTTCATCATGCATATCTTCAAACTTCCTCTTTAACTTTTTACCTTCATCCCTCTCTTTCCTGAGAGTGTCCTTTAATTGAGAAGCATTTTTCCTTGATTGCTCAAGGTCTGTCATAAGTCCATCCACATTGTCCTTAGTGGACTGGGTTAATGCTAGCCTAGCCCTGGCTATCAATCGTGGATTTGCATCAATCCCATGCACCAAAATTTTATCAGTAATCATCATACCGGATTGTCCTCCTGTTTCGACTTTTCTTTCAGCTCTCTTGACAATCCTCTTCTTCTCTTTGTCATAAAAGATGGTGCTGAAATTAGAGACATCTTCTCCCTCCTTTTTAAATAAAAGGTATCACATTCAATCCAGAAAACACAACCTGTTCCTGGGTGTTGCTAGAGGTTGCAGTAGGCTCCTGAGAGTCAAGGTTATCTTGTCCCTTCCCTTGATCGGTATGACCCTATGCTTCTTGTGTATCTATAGGATCAGTATTTTTCTATTCTATTTTAGATCTTGTCAGTCTCAGACCTTCAGTTTCCTTTTGTTTTTTCTTTATCTCTTCTTCTTCCTTCCTTTTCTTTTCTTCTTCTTCCTTCTTTTTCTTTTCTTCTTCTTCCTTCTTTGCTGCTTCTTCTTTCTTTGCTACTTCTTCTACAGCTTTATTTATTTCTTCTTCTTAATTATTAAGCCAACTTTATACCTCCTATGCTAGTCTCCTAGCATCCTCTTCTCTCTTTTTGGATTCTTCTTCTTCGGCTTTCTTCTTTGCAGTTTTTTCCTTGCCACCCACACTGGTGATCTTCTATTTAAATCTTCTCTTCAATGAATGAAGTCATGTTCCTTGCATTCCTGAAGACTTTTTCATCCTTGTCCCATAAATTTGCATATTCAAAATGAACATTTGCTTCTTTTCAATGCTCTGCAACCTTCTTTAGGGAGTCATTCATGTGGAAGCTCATCTCCCCAAAATCAAACTGCTCCAATTTCTGTACAAATTCAGCAGCTCGCTTAATATTTGTGAACTTATAATTCCCTATCCAAAAAGGGATAGTAGGGTAGGCTGCCTTTTTATGTTCAAACAAAAATCCTCTGACACCATCAAGATACACCTGCCTAACTGCTTCTTTATGCACCACATAATCAGTGGCATACTGGGGTAGTAGAGAAGGTGTCCTAGAGCAACCATACATTCTAATGTACATCCCCTCTTCAGTTAAATAATAACTCCCATGTTCCTCAATGATTTTGAATGCCTCCTCTGACATACAGTTGCATTCTGTTAGGAAGATTAAAGTGTACAAAGGCATAATAAAATGTTCACATATCTCCTTATAGTGGTTGTAATATTTGTGTGCCCACAACAGTTTGTATGCAGTGTACACAGGGGTTCTGTCCATGTCCCAATTGCATCTTAAGGATGGAAATGGCTGGGTACATAATATACAGTCCACTAGGATGGAGCTCATATAGAACTCAGAATTATTCTGGGACACCCCTCCCAGAGCTAAAGATATGCAAGTTGAGAGGCTGTTAGACACAATGTTTGCCCAGTTGAATACAGTCCCCTAGGTGGCCACATAGAAAATAATGGGAATCCATCGCAACTTGAAACTTTTACCATGAGCTCTCCCAAACACCCTATTTAGTATCAGTGCTATAAACATGTAAGAAGTCCAGAGAGTGGCTGTATCATACTCTCCTGATGTCCTGGCACTACAACAAAAACTAGATTTAGCGTCGAATTTAGCGCCGGATTTTAGTGTAATTTTTTCCTAATTGTGGTGAACAATCCGACGCTAAACCAGGCGCTATTGTACATTTTCATAAAACGCTGTCTATTGCATCTTTTTTTTCGTCCTTTTTAACATCCATTTTTGTGTCCATTTTTGCACCCAATTTTTGCATGTAATGTTACGCCTTTATTTGTGCCCAATTTTTCAACTTCTATTGCATCTTTTTTTGTGTCCTTTGTTACATCCTTGTTTGCACCCAGTTTCATGCTCATTTTTGCATCCAATGTTGCATCTTATTTTGCTCCTAGTTTTTCATCGAGTCTTGCATCCAATTTTGCACCATGTTATACATAAAATTATGTGTCCAATTATGCATCTAGGTTTGCATCCAATTTTAGGCCCAATATTGCGTCTAGTTTTGCATCCAAATTTACTTAGAATGTTGCATCCCCATTTGCATCTAATTTTGTATCTTATTTTACGTCTTTTTTTGTATCCATGTTTATGCCAAATTTTTCATCTCATTTTACGTCATATTTTGCATCTAGGTTTGCACCTAGTGTTGCATCCCAATTGATGTCTTTTTCTGCATCTATGTTTGAGCCCAATTTTGCACCCAGTGTTGCGTCTAGTGTTATGCCTAGTTTTGCGCCCATGTTTTTATCTAATATTGCATCTAGTTGTGTGTCCAATGTTGCATCCCATCTTGCATTCAATATTATGTCTAGTTTTACATCCAATGTTTTGTCCCATCTTGCATCTAAAATTGTGTCTTGTTTTAAGTTTTTGTTTGCGCCAAATGTTGCTTCCAGTTTTGCACCTGGTGTTACGCCTAGTTTTATGTCCATCGATACACCATATTTTGTGGTCAATTTAATTTCCAATTTTACATCTAGTTAGGAATCCACTTTTTCATCTATTGTTGCGTCTAGTTTTGGACCTATTATTACATCTAGTTTTGAGTCATTAATTGTGTCTAGTGTTGAGTCTCTTTTTGCATCCAATTTTTTGTTTAGTGTGACATCCATTTTTGTGTCCACATTTGCGTCTGACATAAGGTCGGATTTTGCATCCACTTTTGTGTTTGGTGTGACGTCTACTCTTACATTATGTTTTGCATTTAGTATTGCGTCTGATATTGCATCCATCTTACACTACTACATTTTTTACCTTTAGAAATACATTGCAATATCATTAGGGCATGGAGGAATCGAACCACCAATCTCCTGCTTGTAAAGCAGGTGCTCTTCCATTGAGCTAGCACCCTTTAAGAATCAGGAAGAGGAGCAATATTAACACATAGATTTCATCATTTGTAATTCCAATAAAAGACAATAAGATCCAAAGACAAACATGCTTAAAATCCAATTTATTTTTCCAAACACACTAATAAGAAAAAAAATCTACCGTGCTCAGGCAACAAAATATCCTAAACAATTACGCAATCTTATTGTCATGCAACTATTCAATATTGACATGCAACCATTCAATACCCCCCTACACCCATTTCATGGAAGGTCACCCTTTAAGAGGATAAAATGCTTTAGTTCACTAGTTTTCAAAAAGTGTTGCAATTCATTGGATATGCAATCATATACCTCATACAAAAAAAAATGAACACATCTTGTTTAACCAGGGCCAACATATACAAAGTTCTTAATGGGAAAATGGTTCATTAATTTGTGTTAATCTCTATATGAAGATTATTATATAAGAACAAAAAGTGGAGTTGGATGTGGTGCCTCTATGTTAATTGTTTGAGTATTATGGTAAAAGTCTTTGTAGCATAAGCAAGGAGCCTCTTATGGACTCTCTTGCAACATTTGTGTTGCACCAAGTACTTGCATCACTCTAAAGAAAGGTCAAGGCATAGCATTCACTGTGATGTACAAGAATGCATGAACAATGCCATAATTAGCCTCTCATAGCCCATCCTCACCCACAAATGTCAAAATGACAAGTTCTTGCCTTGCTTTCTCGAAGAATGAGAAGTTGCTCAAGAACAATGGATGGCAACCATTGTCATGAATGCTAAGCTAGCTAATGATGGATAGGAGTCCACTTTGAATGAAAACATAATTGATGTTCATGGATTTGTGTGATTGCCTCCTCTCATGCCATACTGGCAAAGCTTTAGGGTTGCTATATTTTGGGTGCTAAGTGACATTTATGGAAAATCACTAAATGTGAATTCCCAACTACCAATTTTGATCACTATTGTTATGCTCTTTAAGCAACTTGGATTAACATTTTAAATTTTATTAGGTTGTGAAATAAGCTACACAACCCACTGTTTATGTATAAATGTGTAAAATGTACATTGATATTATTAATAGTTAAAAGAAACAATATACAAACAAACAAACTCATCATATCAAAATCACTCGGAATCAATGCTATCGGAACCGGACCGGTTTTGAAAAAAGCAACCGGTTGGACTGGTTTACACGAAAGACCGGCTCGAATGGAAAGTCTGAACTGTTTTTTGCCGGTTTTGGCCTGAACTGCCCGGTTTCAACCCTGAACTACCCGGTTTCTTGCTGAACTGGTCAACTTGCACCAAACCGGCGGTTCCCTACAGAATCGGCCGGTTCCAACGTGAAGCTCCCAACGCAAAAATAACGTGATTTTTTTGGTATTTTAAATGGAACTTTAATTTTTTTTTTTTATTATACACCTGTCGGCCTTTTGGATGATTAACGGTCCATTCAACATTGGACATCTATAAATGGAAGCTCACCCTCCGTAATATTTCTAAATCATTCGTGGGTTATCGTGGAAGAGTTGAGTTGGGTTATCGCTTGCAGCAACAACCAGCTTACTTGTGGAGTCGTGGACGCTAAACACAAACTTGGGAGTGTGCACTCAATGGAAGAACTCAGGAGTGTGCACTGCACTATGCAGGAAACGGGACGCGAAATCGTGACTCGTCTAGTACCAGGGCTGTATAAAAACCTGCCAGTACCAGGCATTGACTTTGGTCCTGCTAATATATCACGGTTATATGATATAACTTATATCATGATTATCACCGTTCACGGTCATTTACAGTGTATATCACGGTTATCTAATATCACCCTGTAGTGCTTTACGGTGGGGAAAGGTCTGATTGTAAATTTGTGTAAGGTTGAATTTTTTAATGTGTAAGGTTGATTTTGAATTTTTTAAGGATCGTAGTGCTTTACAGTATACTTACTTACTGCTTACTCTTACTATCTTACAGCCTACAGGGTCCTTGAATATTTATCTTTCAGGGTGGAAGTTGGAAGTTTGGAATTAGAAGGCTGATTTAAGGAGGTTTTAAAATTTTAGACAAGCAATTGATGGCTGAATTTTGGGCATTTTGAAACTTTGAAGGCTGATTTTTGGGTTTAGTTTTATGATCTTGCCCTTGGGAGCTGCTCTTTTTGGCTTCTTGTGGAGGTATGTATAATGCACATTGCAGACTTGCATTATGACTATGTACTATGTATAATAAAATCTTTAATTAATATTCTTTGTTGTTTTTTCAAAAAAATAGCCAGGGTAAATAAGAATTGCTAGGGTTTTATTTGCAGATTCTTTTTTGTTGGTGCAATGGCTCCTAAAGACAAGAAGGATCCTGCCTGGAATCATTGCCAATTGGTTGATGGAAAAATTGTGTGCAATTTTTGTCAAAAGGAAGTTGGTGGGGGAGGGATTCATAGAATTAAACAACACCTAGCACATGCAAAAGGGAATGTAAGAGCATGCCCAAAAGTCCCTAATGATCTAAAAGTTGAGATCATAGCTCATCTTGAAGCCTACTAAGAAGATAAAGCCAAGAATAAAAAGATGCAAAAAGAAATAGGAAAAGGTGCATTAGGAATAGGGAGTGATCCTCAAGATAGAATCCCTAGTTTTGAAGAATCATGCACTTTTCCTATTGATCCTTATACAAATCCCATCCAAAAGAAACATAATAGGGAAGAAGAACTTGTTGGTGGCTTTGGCAGTGGACCTAGTAGTACATCCAATGTGAAGAGGGCCCGTAGTAATCTTGAGTCATTCTTTGTACCCCGCACCATTCCTAGTGCTCAACCCACCATTGATGCTAAATGGAAGAAGATAGAAAAGGATGCTGCTTGGGAATGCATTGCTAGGTGGTGGTATGATGCTGACATACCCTTCAATGCAACTAATTCTATGTATTATCAGCCTATGATAGATTCTATAGCTTCATGTGGTTCGGGCTTCAAAGGCCCTAGTTTTCATGATATTAGAGGGCCACTTTTACAAAATGAGGTTCAAAGAATAGATGAATACCTCATAGAGTTCAAGGAGTCTTGGCATAAAACTGGGTGTACAATCATGTCCGATGGATGGACTGATACAAGATCTCGAACCATTCTCAACTTCCTAATTGCTTTCCCAAAAGGAACTATGTTTCTTAAATCAGTGGATGCATCTGATCAAGTCAAGGATGCACAATTATTATTCCGTCTCTTGGATGAAGTAGTTGAGGAAGTGGGAGTGCAAAATGTTGTCCAAGTCATCATAGACAATGCATCAAACTATGTTGCAGCTGGAAAATTGTTAGAGGAAAAACACCCCACTATTTGGTGGACTCCATGTGCAGCCCATTGTTTGGACCTCATGCTTGAGGATATTGGCAAAATTGAGTGGGTGAAGAAGTGTGTGGAACAAGCTAAATGCATAACTAGATACATCTACAACCAAACATGGGTGTTGAACCTTATGAGGAAAAACACGGGTGGGAAAGAGCTTGTTAGGTCAGCTATTACACGATTTGCAACAAATTTTCTTACGTTGCAATCCTTGATTCAACAAAAGGCCAACTTGAGGAAGATGTTCTCTTGTGACGAGTGGAATGCATCTCAGTGGAGCAAAAGGCTTGAAATCAAAGACATAGTTGACAAAGTATTTGAAAAAACATTTTGGAAAAAGGAAGAGGAGATAGTACTATTCAATGAGCCACTTGTGAAAGTGCTACGAATGGTGGATGGTGATAAACCCGCCATGGGTTTTATCTATGAGGCCATGGAGCAGGCCAAAGAGGCAATAAAGGAAGCATATGGAGATAAGAGACAAAAGTATCTTCCTTTGTGGAGAATCATTGATGAAAGATGGAACATACAACTCCATCGACCTTTACATGCAGTGGGCTATTACTTGAACCCAAGGTAAGTAATACTGTAATAGTAAATACAAATTTCAAAGTTTTTAGTTATATCATGATAATTGTTTAAAGCTTAAACTTTAAATTAAATTTTCAACTCTCAAATTCTCAATCTCATTTGGTTAAGTTTCTTTGTCTTTTAAAGGTACCATTACACAAAATATTTTGAAGCAGATGGGGAGGTAAAAGAAGTATTATACAAATGCATTGAGCGCATGATCCCCGATCCTATGATACAAGATGAGATACATAGTAAGCTCCTTCATTTCAATGAGGGAATTGGTACTTTTGGCATGGATATGTCTGTTCGAGGTAGAGTAAAGGATCCACCTGGTAAGTAATTTGAATGTTTTAATTTTTTAAATTATATTATTCATGGAAAAATACGAGTCAATTTCTTATTATTATTACTGAAGCTTATTTGTCTTTAATTTATATTGCAGCATATTGGTGGGGACAATTTGGTAGCATGAGCCCTGATTTGCAAAAGTTTGTGATTCGAATCTTGAGCCAGACATGCAGTGCTTCTGGGTGTGAACGTAATTGGAGTGTTTTTGAGTGTATGCACACCAAGAAGCGAAACCATTTAGAACAAAAATGGTTGAATGATATGGTCTATGTTCAATACAACCTTAGATTGAAGCGCAACCAGTTGCTGAGAAAGACCCCTGGATCACAAACCATAGTGTTGGAGGATGTTGATCCCTCATCAGATTGGGTTGTGGAGAGTTAGCCAGCAACATTTGACAATGAAGACCTATCTTGGATGGACCTGGACCCTCTTCCACAACAAGAGGATGTGGAAATTGATGTTGTAGTTGGACTGGTGCCTTCAGGCCCAGGGGAATCAAGCCATGCTCCTGTTGAGGATGTAGATGATGACTCTAAGTCTGATCATGAGGACTTAAATATTTCTGATATATGATTAAAATCATTAGATTGTAGATTCTAGAGTCTAGAATATAGTCATATGCTTATATTTTGACTTTAGAGGCCATTTATAGCCTCTGTGTGGATGTACTTTTCATCATATATGTATTTGCACTCGGTGCTTTTGTTGTTTTCTACACTTACTTGCTATATACATGAGAAAATTTGCATATTTGTGTATAATTGTTTGAATTGACATGGATGCACATTAATATATATATATATATTGAAAATGTGAATATTTAATGTATTTTTGCTTAATCGGTTTTTCGATCCGGTTTTTTCCGGTTTTTGTCCGGTTCTGGTTCGGTTCCGGTTCTCGGGGTGGGCCGGTTCAACCACTAGTCCGGTTCTGATAACATTGCCTCCAACCTTCAACAAAATCATGGTCTTCCTTTTTAAGGTCTGGGGAAACATTGGCAATAAGCGATAATAGAATGTAGGATCCCCTTCCTCAGATATGTTTGTGATTACTCTGCTTCACGTAGCTTACATATCTACTTGCAATTGAACATCATTAGCTTCTACTGAACCAGAAATTTGAGAAGCCGGGTTGGTGCAAAATCTTATCGTATATTAAAATTCAGTTCCAGTACACAACATCAGTCAATTGACCAACTAGATTTCCAGGATTTAGATTATGGTAACTAGTACAATAAAGTTATAGTTAAGAGGTTCAAGTTCGAGTCCATGTTCAATTTGGCACAGTAAGGGCAAAATTCTGGAGAAAAATTTTCAAGACGGAAAAAGTCCCGGATTGTGCAACATGAAATCATGTGAATTTTTCAAAATTTTAGAATGCCTCATCTTTTGAACGGTTTGTAACATATTCACAGGTTCTTGTAAGTAAGTTGGAGTAATCGTTGCTATAGAAGAAAGTAGTACAACAGTGGCCGCATTGCACACAACATACATAATATGGCCAAGGAAGTTTCATGACCTGCATAAAGGATACAGAGCACTCTTTGATAGATGCTTTTACTTCCCAAAATGATTATCGAAAAATAGGAAGTTTCAACTTTCTATACGGCCTAGAAAGCCTCCTATGCCGCACAAAAAACATGATCAAACTGAATTGAGGCAAATTATTTGGTTTAATTGAATCATACACGAATTTTCAATTTTATTTCGTCAATTCGGCTAAAGTTAGTAAATGGGCAGTAAACTAGCTACATTTATCCAAAGCAACTTTATGCATGACCATCATACAATGCTCTGTTGCAGAGCTATGGTTTTTCATAATCTATGCTGCAAACTAGCCTATGCGAATGGCCATGGCTACTAAATTTATTTCATACTTCTCTGTGTGAGTACTAGTGAAAGAAACAAAATAATATGCTAGCCAAAAGAGCATTGATTTAGTGGTGAGATCGATAATGTATTAACACATCCATCAGGGTTCCATTTTTGTCAAGGTCTGCCCCACCGAAATGGCATGAAACTTGAGGGGATGAGGCTAAGTGCAAGTCCCCTGAGATTTTAACAGATTAGTTACCCCTCAGAATTGGCACCTAAGCCGAAGGTGCTCCCTTAGGTGTGTTTTGTTCTATGGGCATGGGGAAGAATGGGAAGCACAACAGTGTGGCTGATTATGCTTACGGTGTGAGAGTTACAGTCTAGCCCAAAAAAGTAAGCAATGACATGACTAAAATGCTATAGAAATCCACACTTGAAGATGCTGAAAATTTGGCATTCAAACAAAAACCAGCCCCATAATAACAATGTGCTTTGCTGTGATTAAATTCCATGCACTGTGAAAGATTGATAAAGTAGAGAATCACAACTAACCTGTATATTCTCCAGGTTCACCAATTGACAACAAATAGTAAAGCAACGGAGAGGGCACTCAGCACCAAGAACAGCGTGCCGCAGACCACACATGCAATCGCTAGTTTTAGGTGATTGCCTTCCATAATGGCCCCCTCTTTTATACAACCAACTCCAACTTCAACTTCAGCTTCCCCGCTTCCTTCTTCATTCACTGCAGCCTCAATTTTCCCCTCGCCCTACACAATGTAAGCTTAAAACTCTTGCTGTAAACCCTAACAAATGAAAAACCCCTCAAACAACCCTCTTTCTACACGAGGGCCGAGATCAAATGTGCTATGCCCTTTCCTTTTCATGGCTATCTTTTGCATAAAATCCAAACCAGACGCGGCATGGGAGATTGCCCGAAAATCAAAATGGGGCGACCAGTCAGAACCCATTGTGCTCACATGGACGAAAATGCGAAGGCGAAGAACAAGGGTCCAGCCATTGGACTCTACAGAATGAGGGTTTCATCATGGCCAGTATTTGAGTGACTGAAGATGGAGAATAGATGATGGATGCAAGTGTTAAATGCTACACGGCCAAGGCAGCCTAACGGAGGTAAGCAAGCCTCGCAGACGACGACGACGTTACGGACTATATGCCAGAATTGAATTGGAGGTATTGAATGACCCAAATGTCAGTGAAGAGGGGTAGGTAGGTAAGCCTTGGATTAGCTGAGCTGCAAGGGTTTTCGACAATATATATAACCACTCGGGGTGAATAACTACAATGCGTATACCCTTCAATTTGCATTTTGCACTGCCCAATGCAATGACAAATTCATCCCATCAAGATAAGTGAAGAAAGATAAAAGTGTCTTCAGATAAGTTAAATCATAATAATGAAGTATTCACTATATTTAATGCTCCATTTTTAATTAAATAAATAATAATTAGTGTTGGAATTTTAATTAAATAAATAAATAATAATATTATTTTTAATTTACATTTTGATAATAGATTTGGATTTTCTAACAATGGGTGGAATGTATTGATTCGACCTTTTATAATGAGTGAGTGTTTACTTAAAAGTTTGAAACTTTTAAATTTCTCAAATGATATAGTAAAACCTTTTCAAATTTCTATATTACAATTTTAATGGATGAATTTAGTATAATTAAATTAACATAAGGAAAGATTAATTTAAAAAATTATTTAATTATTAAAAAAATTATATAACTAATTCAAATAATAAATATTTACTCAAATACATTAAATTATTAAGTATTTGTACCAAATGTATAGAATTTATATCATTGCCTATAATTTGAAAGGGTATTTTAAATATGTTATCATGTGATCCAAAATTTATTTATATATTTAAAAATGCAAATTTATTAATAAAAAATTATAATTTAACTAAAGATTATATTAATTTTTTATTTTATTTTAAACATATTTGGATTTAAAATTTGTATAGGTTAACTTTAGGGTACGACGATTTTTCGCTCCAAGATTTGTTTGAATTTTTTTGCACGCCTAGTGGATGTTCTCGCCCAGCTTGGGCTCGCTCTTGAGGATTCGAAGCTCTAGGTTGCATCTAGTTCAACTTGAAGGTAGATTTTGGCATTAGGAGGTTCTAGTGGCCTCTTCTTTGTCTAAGATCGTTGGTGGGTCTGGTCATTGCACAGTCAGAAGGATGCAACAAGAGGGATCCATCTCTCTTTGGAGTTTGAGTTCTTGATCGGTTTGCAATCTAAGTGCTTAGCTCTGGAAGGATCGTCGTTTCTTTTGTGAAGGTAATAAGCCTTCTCCCTCGCAGGAGTCATTTTTGGTTTTTTGAGACTACTTTCCTATACAATTTCTTGAAGAGTCGTTGGACAGATTTATTGAAACTTGTGTGCAGGTCTTTGTGGTCATGGAGGATGGAGGGGCCTCCTCTTCTTCCCCTGATCTCACTGCCTTCAGAAAACTAATTGCTTCAAGCAGCAAGAGGAAGCTCAATCAGAACCAGCAGTTCTTCATCAAAAAGTTGGACAACATCCCTTCGGTTGATCTTCCTAAGGATCAAACTTGCAGATCAGCTCTTAATTTAGCTGATAAGGGACTCATTGTTCAATTTACTGGCCTTTGGCCATCTCCAAAAGCTATGGAAGGATGGATCCAAAGGAATTGGAAACCTTTGATCTCTGAAGGCATCACCAACAAGTTGATAGGTAAGGGCTACTTTGTATTTCTTTTTGAAACTTCAGTGGATAGAGACCTAAGCTTTTGAAACGGACCTTATTTCATGGGTCCTTGGGGGATTTACTGAAATAAGTGGAACTCAGACTTTGATCCGAATCAAGATGTCCCTTTTGTTGTGCCCGTTTGGGTTAGTTTGCCACACCTTCCTCTCCATTGTTGGAATTCGGGTTCTCTAGAAGCCATAGGGAACACTCTAGGGAAATATATTGATTGGGCTGATAGAAGAGATCAATATACCTGCACTCGAATTTGTGTTGAAGTAGACCTAGAGGTAGGGATTCTTGAAGCAATAGCTTTGAAGGTGGTAGGATGGACACATGTTCAAGAATTAGATTATGAGCAATTGCCATTTAAGTGTAGATTGTGTCATGGCCATGGGCATTTTGCTAGAACTTGTAAGAAAAAACTTGAAGAAGAGATTGTTCAAGAGAAGGGAGCTCAATGGAATTTAGTTCAAAAATCTAGCTCAGTGAAACAAGGATTTAAAGCTAATGGACTAAGAGGAGAAAAGGGTTCGGGTAGCAATCCCCCAAGACAGATTTAGAAGGAAATTGGACCAACTTGGAAGGTAATTACATCTCATAATAAATTTGAAGTTTCAAGTATTCCAGATGATCAAGTTACCTCAGTGTTGAAAGAGGTAGAAGTCCCATGACCTACTTTGCAAGATTCTAAAGGTCAAGTTACCAATGTGCTTGAAGAGGGTGAAGTCCCTCATCCTTTCCGGGCTTTAGTTCCTTGGTCTTTTCATCTAGTAATTTTTGCCTATTGCTTTTCTTGTCTTTTGCAAAAAATATGTGAAACACTGTGAGACCAATATCACCATGAAAAATCTATTACACAAATATGAATGATCACAAGGAACCAATAATGTAACATCAATACCTTTGGAGCTATCTTTCCCTGTATAGACGAATCCTGTACTACTAGCAGGAGCAGATGACGATGCAGTTGAAGTTGAAAAATCTTCTTCAATTTCAATATCATCTGCAATATCCACCAGAAATAAAAGTGATCAGAAATATAAAAATGGCTCTTATTAAAAATACACACCCTTGCTGTATCTGCAAAAAGTACAATGCAATTACATACCAATATTTAGAAGTCCAGTTTCAATGTCTATCTCTAATGAAGTTTGTTCAAGAAATGGACACCACGCAAAGAGACTTGAAAGGTATGCGACTATATTTGCTATTGTGGATTTTTCTGCAGTGCTGGCTACATGTCTTAATATGCCCCTTTTGATTTCCTTGATGACACCTCTGAGGAATACTTGAATTTGATTTTGTTCCAATTGAGAAAGGTAATAAAAGGATGGTTAGAATACAAATATTGAGATGCTTACAAATTATAAATCATGCTGTAACATGAAGAGTCCACTTTGTCCAGTTTGAATGAGTCCACTTGCACAAGTCTGATGTAGGAGACCAAAAACCATTGAAATGACAAATGACTACATATTCTTCATAAAGTGAGATATTCTTGACCTCTGAATATGTGACTTTCGGTGTTGGAATATCTTTGGAATAAACACTGAACCAATGCAACACAAAATACAACAAGAACCATTACTAAGTTTCAGAAAACCCTAAGCACTATACTATGGGGATTGACAGAGCGTGTCCTTATAAGAAATACAAGGTAGGAGGACCAAACTGAGAGAGAGGTTACTCTCTACGAATCTTTTGACAAAACAAAAATAGAAAACTATGAGCTGAGTTACTAAATAGTCTTGGATGAGATCACAGTGCTTGTTTTGAGGAACATTCGAATGAATGTATTCAAAATGAAAGATTTATTTTTCAAACCAGATACCAAAGGAGATTTTGAATACATTGATCCCTGTCACAAAATAAACATGTGCCAGAAGCGTTACATACTTCCTACGGTAAACTAAAATTTATTTTTGAAAACTTCAAGAACCAGAATAAATGAATAATAAATTCCTAGAAAAAAACCCCTGTTTATGTGTGTGTTTTTTCCGTCTGTAAATACAATACTAAAAATATGTCTTTTAGCGGGGAACATACTAAAGCCATTTGTGAAACACCCAATTGAAACATTTTAAACTTGCTTCCTATTAATTCTCATTTGGTTCTTCTTACTTCAAGCTATAAGATCATGTTGCAGAACATATCAGCTTTACATCTAGCTTTCATGTCTTAACAATTTTACCACAACTCTTTCCTCGTGCATGAATAGTTGGTGTTTAGAAAATTTGCTTAAAATGAAAGAACAAATGAAAACTTCATATTCTTTCTTGGATGTACAAATCTCTATGCCACTAGAGATTGATGAAGGCCCTTGCACATCATTTACAAGTACCAGTTCAAATTCTTGGGAGTAGTGCTCGTTCCCTTGTGTATGTATCTCGCAACATGTAAAACGTTTTGTATGGCATGTTGTTGTTCCTTGCATTTTATAATTAACACAAACCCATCTAAATTCTAATATCTGAGACATCATCCATTCATGTGAACTCGAGATATAAATTCTCAACCTATGCAACCTATAGGTGCGCATTAAACCCAGGTTTAGATGGGTGTGTTCTAGTATCTGTATAATGCACAACCAATGCAGTCCATATTCAATACATGGTCACATATACAGTCTTTCCCACAAACAAACAGTACTGATGGAACCCCTCCACCCACCAGGGCTATAGAGAACCTCATTTTATTGCATATATATAGTTTACAGTTGAGGATTGATTCATCCCACTGACCCAGTAAAAGGAAAACAAAAAAGAAGCTTAGATCTTTGCAATGGATTAAAATGCATTGTTATTGATATGACCTGATATATAAAATGTCAATTAAGCAACAAATATGCTTAATATTTGAAATATCATTGAAATATGTATATGATTGGATGATTCATCCTAAAATAGTTACTGGCTTATAAATCATAAGAACCTCATATCTTCAGCAACAACGATATTCTTGACAACTTAAAATACATATGATATTCTTGATAACTGAACATACATATATTATACTAGTTACGATGTTGGGGTGAAGGAATAACATACCAGTAACAAGGAAAAGGCTAGACTCGAGCTGCTTCGAGAAGACAACACGCTTCCCCTTGAAGCATCCAACCAGAAGAATTGGTGGGAATTAGAAAGGCTCCCATCATACACCATTTTGCTGAGTCTCTCACAAGAGCAACCATAATAAGAAGTTCCAATCAAGAAACTCGCTTCATGGAGCAAAGTTACTTACTTGATACCAGAGGTAAATTGCAGTGACCGGTATAAAAACAATGAAGACCTACCAAGCAATCTGAGACATGATTGTTACAATTCCTAATAGTTGAATTACTGCAAATGATAACCCTCCCAATCTGTAAGGAATGTCCATGTCTACAGTACTCTGATCTGTTAATGCCTATGGATAGAGAAGGGTGATTTCACTCAGCAGGAAATATCAGTTTTACATGTTATTTCTTCACATCAATTAGACTACCAGTCTCCATTATTGACTTGAAGTGGAATCAATCTAAAAATATTAAAACCTCTAATCTATAGCAATTCTATATAGATGCTGATGTTTATAGTTTGCATTCACAATTGTTGTTTAAATGGGCAATACAAAAGCATCACAAACAAACTATTTTTTCCTAAGTTATATTTTGCTTATCAAACAATTTCAATCTTGTTGAATACAAACATGCACTGACCCGATTCAAGATGGATCCAGTTGGGGTTGAATCGAAGGACATTGGTGCATGGAAGATGCATGTAAGCATGGTTGTGAAAAGTCTTTGTGCAATCTCAATTGTTGCAGGTGCTAGAAGCAAAGACCTCTTATCAATACACATATGGAACTCCCTATTGCAAGTAATATGTACACAAGAATGAGAACTCTACTGCTGACTGTGGACTTCTGGTATTGGGTTGGAGGGGAAGCCCAAGCCATCCAGTAATTGCTACTGATTTGTAGCACCTAGAATAGTATGTGTGCTGCCAAGATGATAGGAACCAAGGCACCTTTATATGCTGCAATTATAAAAGAAGAGTAGACTTGCATTTTTTACCTTCCCAGTTTCTCTTTCTTCTTCTTCCCATATGCTTTAAATGATGATGATGATGAACTAGATGACAATGATAGTGATGATGTTTTTAATGAAGACAATGATGGAAATGATGATGATGATGATGATCACCATCATCATCTTTGTCATTGTCATCATGATTATCATAATAGTCATCATCATCAGCATAATCATCATCCATGTCATCATCATCACCATTGTCCTTGACATCATCATCATGATTATTGACATTTTCATTAGTTATTCATCATTATCTTTGGCATAAGAAATAACATCTACCCAAAATATGTGATTAGTGGAAAAGGGTCATGGAGGACACACACAATTTATGAATGACAAATAACAACTTAATTTTTAAAATGATCGACATCATAACTTTGATTGTACTCATCATCATTGTCATTTTCATCATCACCATCGTCACCATTCATTGCATTGCCATCACACTCATTGACAATGTTGTCATTGCCATTATCCTCCTCCTCCTCCTCCTCCTCCTCATCATAATCGTCATCATCATCATCATTGTCATCATTCTCCTCATTATCAACAACATTATCATCATCATCATAACCATCCTCAATATCATAATCATTATCCTCATTTTCATCTTCAACATCTGGGTGTAAAATTGGTTGCAAAAGTGGATAAAAACATGGATGCAAAAAATGATGCAAACATGGATGCAACAAAAGTACGCGCAAAAGTGGGCGCATAATGGGGTGCACCAAAAATGGATGCAAAAGGTGATGCAAAAGTGGATGCAAAAAATGATGCAATCATGGAAGCAAAACATGATGAAAAAAGTGGCGAAAAAGTGGATACAACCATGGATGTAAAATTGGAGAAAAAATTGGATGTGAAAGTGGATGCAACAAAAGTAGATGCAAAAGTAGATGCAAAAGTAGTCGCAACACTCAACGCAAAAGTGGATGAAAAAATGGATGCAAAAAGGGATGCAATAATTGATGTAAAATTATATGCAAAAAAAGATGCAAATGTAGATGCAAAAGTTGAAGCAAAAGTGGGTGTAAAAGTAAGTGCAAAATTGGGTATGAATTGGGATGCGAAAAAAGTGGATGCAAACGTGAATGCAATAGTAGACGCAAAAAAAGATGTAAACATGGATGCAAAATGGGATACAAAAAGGGATGACAACATGGGTGCAAAAGTGGATGAAAAAATGGATGCAAAAGTGGATGCAAAAATGGCTGAAACAAAACGAGATGCAAAACTAGACTCAAAATAGGATGTAAACTTTGATGCAAAACTTGGTGCACAAAGGGATGCAAAAAAAGAAGCAGAAGTGGATGCAAAAGTGGATGTAAAAAAGGATGCAAAAGTGGATGAAAACAAGGGCGTAAAAGTTGAGGCAAACATGGGTGTAAAAGGGGGCGCAACAAGAGTAGATGTACAAACTAGGCGCAAAATTAGGTGCAAAACTAGGCTCAAAACCTGTCGTAAAACCTGATGCAAAACCTGGCGCATAACTAGGTGCAAAAACCGGTGCAAATTACGCCGTAATTTGCGCCATATTTAGAAAAAGGATGCAATAAACTCCTAAAATAGCACCAACCCGTGAAATTGAGCCATTTTGTCCAAAAAATGAAGAAAAATACAATGAAAGATAGTCTAGACGCAAAAAAGGATGCAAAAAGAGATGCTAAATCCATTTTTTGTTGTAGTGTGGTTTGAAAGTTCTTCCCAAGTATCATCATCCTCTTCACTGTTTCAACCAGGTCCAAATTTATCTCCTTTAGCCAACCTTCAGTTAAGTATACTTGAGCCGGAGGTAGGTGATACGCTAATGAGACATAAGAAGTGTTGTATGCAGTGTAGCCCTATTTGGCAGTATTTGCCAAGATCATTGTGGTCACATCTGCTTTAGGAAAAATCCAACTGATCACCTCTGAGCATGGGAACATCTCAGGTCTTGTGGCTACCTTCATAAGAGATGACTTCTCTACGTTGGCATATATGGTCAATTCCTCAAATCCAGCATCGGGCACATTCTGATTTGAAATCATCCGATATATATCACCCCCCTTGTAATCAGGCTCTACCTCGGTGGTAGCTCTAGTGTCTTCATAGATATATTCTACCTTAGTAACAATTTCCAAATCAGGCTCTCCTTTAGCAACAAGAGCCTTCTTCCTTTTCCTTTTAGACATATATTTTTTGAAGAAGTTTCCTTGTCATAGACCAAACACACTTTTAGTCTATTGGATATTTTAATCAGCGTTCTAAGAATGAAGAAAAAACTGTATAAAACCTTTACCTCTTCCATATTCTCAACAAATAAAATTATTAGAATATAATGCTAAATCGAGAATAACAAGCAAAAATAACTTATGCAAGCTAAGTCTGTAAATTGCTAAGTCCGTCTGCAACTAAACATGACACCTATAGAAATATGCATTGTTTAAACTGAAAATGCATTCCAAGTCCTCACCAAAACAAAACACCCTATCGGTAAGGCTAGTATTCGAGAGTGAGGCCCTACGTGGAAATCCCAATATGACTGAAAATCAAAACCTCCGCCATCCCAGGAAAAATAGGGTAAATTCCCACGATGAAAAGAAAACTGAAAAATCCCCTCCTGGATGGCCATAAGCAATCCCACAAAAACTGGTGCAGAAAATGTAATTCCTGTCTGCGCCAATTACCTAAACCTTCGGACTGGGGTCGAGTTTCCATAACGGCTCAATTAAGCTCAAGAAATAAAAAACCCCTACCGCAAAACTATGAAATCGACTGATACTTCATCGTAATCACACACACTCATGCTTAGACGGCCAACTACCAAACAACGGGAAAAACCCAACCAGGGGAAGAACCCTAGTTCCCAAAACAACCAATAAAATGAGAGGAAGGAGAAACCATGGTTGGGCTACCTGGAAAATGAGTTGGAGTTGACAAGACAGTCCGACACTTCCATGGTAGCACCCCAAACACACAAAAAACTGACATCTAAGCATGGATGCACAGTTCGACTCGAAAGGGATAGCAAGCGCGAGTTCACAAGGGTAAACAATAAAATAATAGCCTTGTCCTATATATAGAATTCGGTGAAAAAATGTCGGTGGGAAAAACTTCATCGGCAAGCAAACTAACTAAAGATCAGACGATTAGTTCAGCAAAGAGCCATAATGGTGGAAATCAAATAGACTAAGGGTTTCGCAGCAATCAAAAACATCAGTGAAGATCAAAAAAAATCATCAATGGATGGAACAAATGTACGTCGGATGGTTAGTCTGCGAAGTGGGACCAACGGAGGAAAATAATCAAACTACGGCTCTCGATCGAAGTCATAAAACTTTCCGATAGTGAAGAGAAAAAACAATAAAACACGACATCGGTGAGGATAAGGCCTAATCCGTCAGAATGTTCATTATTGATCCTTCGAAATGATGGCTGCACAGATAAATTATAGTTCCAAATCAAACTTCAACTGACTTCCGATAGTGTTAAAACAAAACAATGCAATTTAAACAGTTGATCAATAAAACCAAGGAACCGGTGAAAATCAAAACTATCCATCGGGTCATTCATTGTTTAGCTTCCGCAATGGAGGCTGCATAGAGAACTATGGCCACAATTCACTATCCAATAAACTTTCAATAGTGAAATCATTGAAAAACCAAAAATTTAGGTTCAAGTCAACAACATCAGCAAACAAAGATAGTCATTCAAATTCCGAAAATGATAAACAATTTATCTCAACTCAACCTCGAAAAGATCCAAAAATGTAGCAAAAGAACATCAAAGTTCAGCAATCCAAAACAGATCCAGGCAAGATAAAATTTAGAAGGAGGGTCCAAAATTTTTAAAAAATTTGGGAAAACATTGCAGCTACAACAACTTATAATTTCTTCCTACAGTTATCAATGATATGTGTCGAAGCAACTGACCCAACGATTATCACGTGTCTGAAAAAGGGTTTCCTTCTATTCCACTTCTATGCTTGAGTCATGTTAGTGACTTCTCTATTCGGAACAAGGTTAAGGAGATAGTTTTAACAATAAACAACTTTTTTCCAATGCTTAGTAAAAATATATTTGGTTTGTAGTAGGAACTAAGCCATTTCCACCTAAGTATGATGCTTCCTCTCTATGACTCCATTTTTCAGAGGAGTGTGAGGGAAAGGTCCATGCCAATAAATACTATTTTTCAAGAGATGTTATTCAAGTTGTCGAATCACATATTCACCACCATTGTCTAATCTCAAGCATTTAATGGGTTGACCACATTGATTCTCAATCATCGCTCTAAATTATTTGAATATTCCAAAGACTTGAATCTTATTCTTCATGAAATATACCAATGTAAATATAGAGAAGTGTTCAATAAAGGTCAAAATATACTTCGCACCTTCTAATGATGGTTTATTTATGAAACAATTGTGAACACGTTCCAATCAGTTCTGTGCTCTCCATGCTTTCCCAAAATCAAGGAGTTCTTGATGATGCTTTTCAAGCATACATACTCTATAAACTTCATCAGGTGGAACGATATTTAGGAGATTAGTAACCATGTTATGAGTTACCATTAGCTTCAAATGTCAAAAGTTTAGATTTCCAAGTTGTTCATTCGAAATTTAATTTGTCATTGGTATGAGCAATGAGTGCAGTAGGTTCAATCGATGTAGTCACTAAAATTGATGTAGTTGGTCATGGAGAGTCACAAAAATTATAAAGTATGTCTTTGGGAACCAAATACACTGAAGAAACAACTACTTCCACAAGCCTTATATCCTTTATGATAAAGTGATATGAACAAAACTCAATAGTCTTCTTAGTGTAAGTTGAAAAACAGATAACAAATTTGCACTAAAGCTAGACATATGATAGACATTGGATATTCAACCATGCTGGTATTCAACATCACTACTTCTAGCAATGGTGAGACAATAATCATTAACATAAATATTTTATTCTCTAGAGCTTCTGTAATACCCCAGTTTTGACCCCATGGTATTTAATTGTACATGATGTAAATATGGTATCGAGATAATGGCATGGAGCTCAAGGCTTAGGCCCTGCCATTGATGAATGTTTTGTGGATAGGTGATCAAGGGTGATACCTATGGTGATAGTGCTAAGTCAAGCACAGTAGATATATTTTGATATATCATGTAAATGTACAAATTGATATAAAACCACAGCTAGCTATGGGACCGAAAATGCTAAATAGATTGGTGCATGATTCCATAAGGGATAGGGTGGGGAGTGAGTCAACCTTTAACCATATGTCAATAGGAGAACCTATGAGCCCTCAACCACTTTTTTCCTATGTCCTCAATCATTAATTTCTTCCAGAAGTTGGTTGAGGCAGTTAATGCCTTGGGCGGAGCAAGGCATGGCAGTCTGAAGGTTTGACTAAGCAAGCCTACAAGTCTGCAAGTCTGCAACCTAGGAGGGATGCATTCTTTCTTCTGTAGCAATTAAAACTGCGTTGGAACGCATGCACATCCTCTCATCCCTAATTCATGATGGGCTTTGGGGAATTCTCTCATTCACGATGTTGGGGAATCCTACGCGAAAAGGTAAAAGAGTTGCTCTCTGTTCATGCACACTGCGAGTTCACCGGTGTTGCAGAACCATGGTTTTTCATTAACCCTTTCCTTTTTCACTTTCCACATCTCTTGTCTAATTTAGGCACCTTTCCTTCTTTAAAACCCCTTTCCCCCCTTCCTGTTAATGTTATCCCTTAATTAATTTTGAAAAACCTCATTATAGCCCTACCTAAGACTTTAACCTAGATAAGAAACCCTAATTAAAACCTTAAAAATTTGTTGCTCAATTTAAAACTTTACCCCCTCTTTTTAATAATTTTTTTTTTAAATTTTCTAAAAATTATAAAAAGCCCTATGTTAAACTTCCCAATTAAAAACACCTTAACAAATTTTTACAAACAATTTAAATCTTTCCAATTGAATAGTAAATTAAATTTAAAATTAAATTTTTTGTGAAATAATTCATTTTTGTTTTTATTATATAAACCTAAGGCATCCTAAAAATTTGTAAATTTTATAAAAAACCCCAAACTAGATTTAATTAGAATAAAATCTAAGTAATTGTAATATTGGTTAAAATTTAAATAAAAAACATTTATTTTAAAATTAAAATTAATATAAATTTAATAGAATTATTTAAACAAAGGTTTTTAATTAAATATTTCAATGGTCTTAATATATAAACATTAAATGAATTTTAATTAATAGATTTAATTATTTTAAAAATTAATAAAAATAAAAATAAAAATTTTAAAAAACCATCTCCATTTAAAACCTAGAACCAACCTCTTTAATTGAATTCTTCACAAAATTAAATGAGTATTTATACTATCTAAGCTGCCTTACATCACCTCAGGCTTCATTGGTCTCCTGATGATGATCCTAGAGTATGGATCGAAACGTTGAGAGTTTCAACTTTCCAACGTAACTCCTTACAACCATGGTTTTTGTCTGTGATTGTCCATCCCTAAATCCATCACTGTGTTGGTTCATTTCCTGGAGCCACATAACTAATTATCTACAAGTATTTTTTTTTCCTGAGTAAGGGAGTAGGGGTTCATGGTTCAGATGGTTTGATTTCACTCTCCTGAGTCGCAGAAGGAGTTTCCATAGTGGGTCTCTATTACATAGTGAGTGAGCCTATTTTTATGGTCTACAATTGTGGAAATTAAACCCAGCAATAGATTAATTTTACTCACAACAATTATCAATTGATCATGCAAAATCACTCACAAAAGAGATTGAAAATGGAGCTGTAACACAAAACTATATTATGTAAGTGTACAATAGCCAACCCTATAATAAAATAGGCTGCTGAATAAATAGAATACATCAAGAAATCGAATGCATGAGGAGGCATCCAAATATAGCATAAAGCAGGCTTACCAAAAATAAGCAAATCCCCCATAGGTGTAAAAAGCTGATCCCAAATCTGTCATGGAGCTCATGAATTGGAAAAAAGGCATAGGAAAGCTAAAGAGTGGTGAAATGGCAGCTCATACATGCTTTTGCATGGAGGAAAGAGAGGAGGATGTGTAGGACAAAAAACAAGTTCACCTCACCTAGTCTAGCTTTCCCATTTGCCTTAAAACACTGAAAAAGTAGGCAATAAAGCAGAAAAAGAAGATAGGTGCCTAGGAGGCCAGGAATAAAGCAGATTTGATTCCTTGGACTTTCCCAGGCACTACATGAGTCAAATGTGGCAAGTTTGACCTCTATGGATAGGAAAATAGCAACTTGCACAAGGTGGGACACATGAACTAGGCAAATAAGACAAAAATAATGGAATTAATGTCTAAGTGGGTAAACTATGGGTTGATTATTCTAACACCCCCCCTTAAGCCTGACTTATGAGTAATATATCAAAAAATATAGGGCCTAGCAACAAGGATTAGTCACCCTTTTACATACTGCATGTCCATTTAAACAAGGAAAGAGGCAAAACCAACTTGGGAAAATCCTCCCTTAAACATGGACTGTAAAACAAAATTGTAGAATCTTGTCTCCACTCATGCTTTTACAGCATGATCAGAAATCCCCAACAGTGATTTGAGATTGCTGAAGGTCTTCTCACAAAATGCTTTGGTGAAGATATCAGCTACTTGTTCTGAAGATGAACAGAAGAGTAGGTGAATGGTGCCATCATGCACAAGCTCTCTGATGTAGTGCATGTGAATCTCAATGTGTCTGGTTCTCTGCTTATGAATTGGATCTTTGCAGATTTGAATGGTACTCTAGTTATCACAGTAGATGGTATTTGAGTACTTAGGTTCGAAGCCACACTCTCCAAGTAAACCCTGCAACCATAAAGATTGAGTTGCTGCATTAACAACTCCTCTGTACTCAGCTTCTGTAGATGAGAGTGCAATGGCACTTTGTTTCTTTCTTGACCAGCTGATTGGCCCTTTTGCAAGCATGAACACATATCCTGATGTGGACTTTCTGTCTGTGCTATCACCTGCCCAATCACTGTCAGTAAATCCAATCAAATCAAGATCAGATTTTGCTCTATAGAAGATCTCATGTGTCCTTGTTCCCTGAACAAAGTTAAGGATCCTTTTGGCTTCTTTGCAATGGATCTCTTGAGGCTGATCCATGAATCTAGAAGCCACATTTACTGCATAACAAATATCAGGTTGAGTATGTGTCAGATACAACAAACATCCAATCAATTTCCTATACAGTGTATTGTTTACCATCGGTGAAGAATCAGCTTCTTCCAGCTTCACTCCTGAAAGGAAAGGAGTTTTGCTTGCTTTACAATCCTTCATTTTGAATTTGTTTAGCAAGTCCAAGGAATATTTGGACTGGTGCACCTTTATTCCAGATTTGGTTTGAGAGATATCAAGCCCCAAAAATTGACTTAAGAGCCCCAAATCTGTCATGGAGAAGGCTTGGTTCATAGCTCCTTTTAAGGAAGCAATCTCAGCCTGTGAGCTTCCTGTAATGAGGAGGTCATCAACATATAACACAATGATAATTAATGAACCATTAACTAACTTCAAATAGACATTTGGATCTGATTTGCACCGAACAAAATTCAGTGATAGCAAGAAGCTATCAATCTTGGCATACCAAGCCCTGAGGCTAGCCCATACAATGACTTTCTCAACCTGCACACAAGAGAAGGGTTAGTAGAAAAACCTTGAGGCTGCTACATATATATCTCCTCAGTGAGATCTCCATTCAGTAAGGCACACTTTACATCCATGTGATGTACCTCCCATTGCCTTGAGGCTGCAATGGCTAGAGCTAGCCTGATGGAATCCATTTTTGCCACTGGGGCAAAGGTCTCATTGTAATCTATGCCATGAACCTATGAGTAGCCCTTGGCTACCAATATGGCCTTGTACTTCAGTGGTGAACCATCAGCAGCAAATTTGGTCTTATAGACCCACTTTCACTGGACTAACTTTCTTCCTGGAGGAAGATCCACTAGCTCCCATGTGTTGCTCTTCTGGAGTGAGTTGAACTCCTCCTTCATGGTTGTTTTCCATCTTGGATCTCCTGGTACTTCTTCATATGTTTGAGGATCAGACTCCACCATCAAATAGCATTTTTCATCAAACATAGGATCCTTCATGCAAATACCACTCTCAAATTGAGATCTAGTCCTCCTTGGGTCATTGGGATCCCCAGCTAGCTCTCCTGCTGCATGTAGTGTCTTGGCTGCCCATTTTGGCCTTGTAGGGCTGTTAGGGTCTGCAATAAACCCATCTACATCAGAAAAATCAAAATCAGCATGTTCAACAAACTCTTTACTTACTTCTTGAGGTTCAGGTGGTGAAGAGGCTTCACCAACTTCCACTGCTGCAAGGGGTTCTTCTTCAAACTGAACACACTTTTCAATGAAGGATTTGTTTGTGCTCAAATTTATCAAATTGTACCCTTTTTAATCTTCATAGTATCCAACAAAAAGACACTCTTGGATTTGGGGCTGCAAATCCTTCCTCTTCTCTATTGGGATTCTAGCCCAAGCCTTTGAGCCAAAAATCCTGAAATGGGTCACATCTGGCTTGTGCCCACTCCATGCTTCGAAGGGATTTATGCCATCAAGATGTTTGTGAGGCTACCTATTCTGGATATAGGCTGCACATTTGATAGCTTCGGCCCAGTACTTTGGTGGCAAAGTTTTGGCCTCCATCATGCATGTTGCCATCTCCTTTAGTGATATGTTCTTCCTCTCAGCAACACCATTTTGTTGTGGTGTGTAAGGGATAGAATGATGCATCTGAATACCTGCATCTGCACAATAATTAATAAAATTATACTTGACATACTCACCACCATTGTTATATCTGAGGGCCTTGAGTTTCCTTCCAGGCTGGTTTTCAACCAAAGCCTTAAAGACTTTGAATAGGCCAAAAAATTCAGACTTGTGTTTCAGGAAGTGAACCCAGCAATACTTGGAAAAATCATTAATAAAGGTCAATGCATATTTGGCCTGACTCATGGAAATATGAGGGAAAGGGCCAACAACATCATTGTGAATCAGCTCGAGGGGTGCAGAGGTTCTCTCATGACTAGCTCTCTCAAATTTGTGCTCTGGGTGTTTTGCTAGGATACAGCCTTGGCAGACTCCTTTGGAAAATTTTATCTTGGGAAACCCTATGAACATCTCTTCTTCACTAAGATAAAAAAGATATTTGTAGTTTAGGTGGCCAAATATTTCATGCCATAGCTTTCTAGCTTCATTAGCATGAATTAGAAGAGCAGAGGGGTTTGAGTAAGGTAGGAAGTGTGAGAACATGTATACCTTTTGAGCATGACTTGCAATTCCTTTTGCAATGACTCTACCACTTGATATTTCTATGATCTCAACTTCATCAGGGGAGAATATGACCTTCTTAGGAGACCCAATGTGGGTCATCTGGTACACTGACAGGAGGTTGGAGGCAAGACCAGGGACATACAACACATTGTTGAACTGACCATGATCAAGATCTATCCTTCCTTTGCCCATACTTTCAGTGAGAGAGTCATCTCATAGTACAATAGATGGTCCTTTTGACTTGTCCAGTGAGGATAAGGCCTCCTTAATTGAAACCATGTGTCTTGAAGCTCCAGAATCAATGATAAAACTGGGTGAGCTTGATGTGCCAGCAACCAATGCATGAACTCTCTCTCTGTCATCTGAACTTGATCCTCCTTCTCTCTTCTTTGAGCTTTCTAGAAGGGAGATGCCATTCTTCTCTAGGAGTTGGGTCAGCATATCAATCTGCTTGTTCATACAAGAGCTTTCAGAGTGATTTCCCTTATTGCAGTATGCGCACTTGTTCATTTCACCTTTGTTTTTCTTCTTCTGGGTATTCTTCTTGGGACCTTGTAGATCCTTTGGAGACTGTTTCTTGTCTCTCTTTTGCTTAGGTGGATTTTTAGATTTCTTTTTTCTTTTTGAATCCACCTTCGAATCTCCAGCAATCAAAGCTTGATCTTTGGATGGTTTGATGGTGCCCATCATCACCAGCTTGTCCTGTTCTTGTGTGAGAGATTCCATGAAATCTACAAGGCTAGGCATCTTCCAGTCTCGAGCTGTCGGTTTTTTGGCATAGAAGGTTTAAACAAACATTGAATAGTCAGGGCCTAGCTTCGAGAGGATGGCCAGTACGAGCTGATCATCTTTATTTTCAATACCACACTGTTTCAGCTGCAAAACTAGTGCTTTGAACTTGGAGAAATATAGCTGGAGGGATTCAAAGCTATTTGGACTCAGAGAAATCAGCTCATTTTCGATTTGATTTCCCCTCATCTCATTTGTCTTTCCAAAAATATCAGTAATCTCCTCCCATACTTCATTCGGTGATGTCAATCCATCAAGATGGAAAAGGAGGTCTCTAGAAATACTCAGGCACAAAAGGCCATAGGCCTCATCCCTCCTGTTGTGCCATTTTATCTTCTCTGCAGCTGCATTGGGCTCTGATTCTGTTTCCATAGTCACCCTGTAGAGGCCTTTTGATCTCAACAGTATCTCCATCTCTACTTTCCATTCAAATAAATTGAAGGGAGTCAAGATAGTTTTCTGTGATTGATCCATAGCTCTAGAAAATATGTCCCGGTTGTCAGTAGAAGGATCCCAGTCTTTGATGTCGAACCTGCAAAACAATTTTGAAGGAGAGAATACAATATATACCAGCTCTGATACCATGTGGAAATTAAACCCATTAATAGATTAATTTTACTCACAACAATTATCAATTGATCATGCAAAATCACTCACAAAAGAGACTGAAAATGGAGCTGTACCACTAAAATGTATTATGTAAGTGTGCAATAGCCAACCCTATAATAACATAGGCTTCTGAATAAATAGAATACATCAATAAATCGAATGCATGAGGAGGCATCCAAATCTAGCATAAAGCAGGCTTACCAAAAATAAGCAAATCCCCCATAGGTGTAAAACATTGATACCAAATCTGTCATGGAGCTCACAAATTGGAAAAAAGGCATAGGCAAGCTAAAGAGTGGTGAAATGGAATCTCATACATGCTTTTGCATGGAGGAAAGAGAGGAGGATGTGTAGGACAAAAAACAAGTTCACCTCACCTAGTCTAGCTTTCCCATTTGCCTTAAAACACTAAAAAAGCAGGCAATAAAGTAGAAAAAGCAGATTTGACTCCTTGGACTTTCCTAGGTGCTACATGAGTCAAATGTGGCAAGTTTGACCTCTATGGATAGGCAAATAGCAACTTGCACACGGTGGGACACATGAACTAGGCAAATAAGACAAAAATAATGGAATTAATGTCTAAGTGGGTAAACTATGGGTTGATTATTCTAACAACAATGTCATTGTTCTACCATCCTGAGTCGTAGAAGTGTAGTTTCACAGTGGTTGTCTGAGTGACATTGTATGTAGGAGAACCTGGTTTTCTCTGTGTTACAGAGTGTAGGTTGTCTTACAAATTGAATCCTATGTGGTTGTGCTTCCCTTGAGGATTGTTGAGTTGTGCATCCTTGTTTTGGTTTGAAGGTTTAGGAGTGGAGGAGGGCTAGAATTTCTTGATAATCCTAGTAAAAAAAGGACCCACACAAAAATATCAAAGGGGTTGGTATATTCGGCCTGCACACCCATGTGAGCACTATAGGGAAGATATGGCTTAAAGGATTGTATAAGAGAATAAAGGAATAATTCCTTGTGTAGGGTGGAGTGGAGTTGTGGAGACCAAGCCAGATCTAGTGTAGGTATCCTTAGCTCTGGGGTTGAGATTACTAGCCTAACACTTCTACCTATCCATTTCCTTCGCATCCTGATAAGACCAACTGTTGGGTGGTTTGGTTATGTTCTGCTATGTTTTGTCTTGTTTCCTTAGTATCCTGTGAATCCCAGTTGGATCTTGGTGTGGCCGAGTCTTGTTGTGCATTTGGCATTCTGTATAACCCTTAGCTGGACATCCTGTTAAACCAACTGTGAGAGATGGGTTGGCCTTTGTTGATGTAATTGTAACTTCAGAATGCATTCACTTGTAAGTATTATGTATTGTACCTCGATGTCCATATTGGGAGAATCAATAATGTAATCAAGTCATGTCATACCCCGATGTTCCTATCGGGAGAATAAATAATGTAAAAAAGTCATGTAAATACATAGAGGGTAACCTTCCTTATTGATCAAGGGTTAAAGTCCCCACAGTTGTGGGGCACTGGGGTTATTAGAATATCCTAGAGAAGTCGGCCCCGGTGAGTTAATGTCAAGTCAGAAACTAGTATAAATAGAGAGTGATCCTCTCTATTTATCACACAGTCACTCACACTCAGTTGTAGTGCATAACTGAGAGAGAGAAGAAGATGGGACAAGAGAGAGATAGAGAGACAACCCCTGTAGGGAGATCATATTTGTATCTTTTGGTTTTACTTGTGGTGCTTATTCTATATCTAAAGAAGTTGCAAGGTTTTCTCCTTTATGGTTTCCCCAAGGAAAATATTTGTGTCCATTGTCTATTGTGATTGATTTCTATGCTTGTGATTCTCTCAGATAAGACCCTAAGATCATAAACCTTAAATGATAAAAATCTAGCATGGTATCAGAGCTAAACTAAGAAGAAGACATTGTACAGCTACTAAATCATTAGTAAAAGGAGGCTAGGATGACTCTACTCTCTAGCGTGCATCTTTTTGTCAAAGCAGAATATGATTCTCAGGATTTTCAATTTTTGACCCGACACTGCAGCAAGAAATTAGGGCTTTCCACAAAAGTGGAATTTTTGAGTCAGCCTAGGATAGGATTGATCTCCTCCACAAAATCGAATTTTAGAGATAAAAATTGAAGTTTTTGGTTGGGTAGAACTCCCAAAAAGTCAAACCCTAATCTGCTTCTGAACCAGAAAACTAGCTCTGGAGAAATCCATCTCCAAATTTAGTTCAGACATCTTAAACTGGTAAGATGTAGATATTTTGTATTTCCATTTGAGGTTATCTGTTAAGATGTCTTATCATACCAATATTGATGAAAAGCTTGAGGGAGATGACAACTTCTGAGCCTGGAAGTATAGGATCTCCTTGGTCCTGGAAGAAAATGAATTGGACTCCTACATGAGTGAAGAGGTTCCAGTTCTAGAGGGATATGAGTCTAAGGTCTTACACAAAAATAAATTGGTCATGGATAAGAGGATTATTGCTGATTCAATCAAGGATCACCTTATACCTCAGGTGTCCTCCCTAAAGACACCCAAAGAGATGTTTGATGCCCTGACCAAGTTGTTTGAAGGGAAGAACATAAATTGGAAGATGACTCTAAGAAATCAATTGAAGAATGTAAAGATCCAGAATGCGGAGACTATACAATCTTACTTTACAAGGGTCTCTCAGATCAAGGAATAACTTGAAGGAGTAGATGAAGATGTAGAGAATTCAAAGATTGTGATTACTACCTTGAATGGTCTCCCTAGAGCATGGGACTCCTTCATTCAAAGGATCTGTTCTAGGAAGAAACTAATCAAGTTTAGCAGACTATGGGAAGAATGCTCACAAGAAGAAGCTTGGATAGTAGCTCGAGAAGAAGATATGGGAAATGAAGATCAAGCTATCACAGTACAATCCAAGAAGAGAAAAACAGATCATCACCAAGGTAAGCACTCTAATCCTAGAATATTTAACAAGAATATACCTAAATTTAGATGATTTACATGTGATGAAAGAGGACACTATGCTAGAGATTGTCATAGGAACAAAAATGGCTCTCACAAGAAGAAGGGAAACAAGAAATGACATCATGCTAACATTGTAGGGGATGATGAACCTCCCAAGAAGAGAATCAAGAAAGAAATTGATGATTCTTTAAGTGATGAATAATATGTTCTAATCTCTACCCTCATGGGAACTATCTCACATAGAAGCAATGATTGGCTTATAGACATTGGTGCTTCCAAACACATGATGAGATTTAAGGAATCCTTTGTGAGACTATCAGAACATGAATCACCCCACAAGGTGAAATTTGGGGATGACTACTAGTATCCAATAAAAGGTAGTGGTGAATCCTCCTACAAACTAGACTCTGGAAAGTCTATAAAGATGAAGGATGTCCTATTTGTACCAAGACTAAAGAAGAACCTTCTCTCCATCTCTGCATTGGATGCAAAAGGCATGACGGTTGCATTTATAGATGGCCAAGTCCTCATGTGGCCAAAAGAAAAGACTATTGACGATGCAGTAGTAATTGGAGAAAAAGAGGGAGGACTATAAAAATTGAAGGGCCAACCAGAACGAGCTTTGGTTCATGACTCAGTAGAACCAAATGAACTATGGCATAGAATGATTTCACATGTGCACTACAGGGCACTACCACTTGCAATAAAAGTTGTTGAAGGTCTTCCAAAAATGCAAGAAAAACATGAAGGTGTATGCAAAGGATGTGAGAAAGGAAAGAACACAAAGAAGACATTTCCAAGTAGCGAGAGCAAGGCAAAAGGAATCTTGGAAATCATCCACTTCTATGTATGCGGTCTAATGTCATCCAGTTCTCTAAGAGGGTATGTATATTATGTTTCTTTAATTGATGATTTTTCTAGGATGAAATGGATATACTTCATGAAGAACAAGGATGAAGTATTCAGCGAATTCAAAGAATTCAAAGCCTTGATTGAGAACCACACGGAGAAGAAGTTCAAGATCTTTCGATCAAATAATGGAGGAGAATTCACATCAAATGAATTCAAATAATTATGTAGAGATTCAGGGATTAAGAGGGAGTTGAACACTCCATATAATCCACAATAGAATGGGGTTGTGGAAAGAAATAACATAACAATCATGGAAGCAACAAGAGCAATGCTTCATGATCAAGACCTTCCTATGCATGTATGGGAAGAAGCTGCCAGACAGCTATGTATGTATAGAACCGTACTCCACATAGAGTACTTGAGAATAAGACAACTAAAGAAGTATTTTCTGGCAAGAAACTAGAAGTCAGTCATCTCATAATATTTGGCTGCCCAGTGTACATACACATTCCAAAAGAAAAGAGAACAAAGTTAGATCCTTTAGGAAAGAAGGGAATATTTGTGGGATACTCTGAGAACTCGAAGGCTTACATAATATATTTCCCAGGATTAAAGAAGATCGACATCAGCAGAGATGTAACATTTGGCGAAGACTCGACTTACATCAAGTCCATAAAAAGACCTGTGGAAGACTCTGAAGAATCGGAAGTACCTAGAATCCACAATACAACTATGAACGAAGCAACTCCAGAAGAAGATCAAGAAATGGAAGAACCTCACGAACTAGTAGATCCACCTGTTGCAACTGCAACATTTCCCCAAAATTAAAAACTTTTGGGACCCTCCTTTAATTCATTTTGCTCAGCTTTTTTGGTTTTGCGCAAAGATTACTTTGATGCCAGTGATGTTTTACTGTTTGAAATGACTTTTCCTTGCTATTGGAAGTGTTTAGAATTTTGAGTCAGGAGTCTAGTTATATGCATGGATACGGGATCGGTGATCATGTTAGTATTTCCTCCGCATCGGCGGATGATGAAACAATGAGGACACCCGCAATGGCATTGGCAGAGAAACAAATCAAAACTCGCATCGATGCCCCAATATGAGGTGTATCTAGGACCAGGAGAGAACACCAGTCTACTAAGCATACAGACCACTATGGGCACACAAATACCACAGTCACTATAGAGAAGTGTGTGAACACTTTGTCATGCCATTATATGCATTGATCTTCTTAAAGGAGCGCAACTGTATGTCAGAGGAAGCATTGAAGGTGATTGAGGAATATGCAGACTACTATCTAACAGAGGATGGATTGTATTTTAGAATGTATGGCAACTCTAGAGCACCCTCCCTACTGCCAAAATATGCCACTGACTATATAGTCCACAAAGAGGCAGTTAGACAAGTCTTTCTAGATGGCATAGGTAGTTTTCTATTTGAGCATAAGAAAGTAGCTTACCCTCCTTTACCATTTAGGTTGGGGAACTATAAATTCACAAGGGTGAAGAAAGATGAGGAATTTGTGGAGGAATTGGGGAAATTCCATTTTGGGGAAATGAATTTCCATAGGAACGATTCCTGAAATAAAGTGGCAGAGCACTGCAGGGAGGCAAATGTGCATATTGTAAGAAGAACTATTTCCTTTTGCAATAGATAATTATAGTTTTCCTGTTGAAGAAAGCTTGGTGGAATGTTCAAATGTTATGCTATGGATTTGTTGAAGAGGAACTATTTCATTTTCAGCTTTGTGTCCATTGACTATGAGATTGTTCTAACTTTTTGAACCTATGTTCTTGTATGAATGATCTCTGGTTTATTTCATGAAAATTTCCACTATGAGTACATTAGAGGAATTTTGGGGTCTAAAATGGGCCTCCTAAGGAAAATAATAAAATAATAGTTAAAATAATAAAATAATAGTTAAAATAATAAAATAATAGTTAAAATAATAAAATAATATTGATTAATTTTGAAGGAAGAAAGAAAAAAACTACTTTTTGTGTTCGTATATTTGAATATCTTATTGTGTTTTTACTCAAATTTCGATCGGGAGACCTCGTTGGATGCAGAATTTGATTCTACATCCAACGAGTACCCTCACTGCATACTTTTGATGGACCCCACTACCCGAAAAACAAGAAATACATGAAAATGTGATGATGACATCATCATCATGTTTTTTCATGTATTTCTTGTTTTTCGGGTAGAGGGGTCCATCAAAAGTATGCAGTGAGGGTACTCGTTGGATGCAGAATCAAATTCTGCATCCAACGAGCTCTCCCGATCGAAATTTGAGTAAAAACACAATGAGATATGTCGAAAATACGAACAAAAAAAGTAGTTTTTTTAATGACAAATATGTCAATTCAATCATTATGGTTGACTCATTTTATTGAAATTATATTGGTTCTTGAATTCCAACTCACAAAAACGTATTTTGGCACGTTTTCTTATAAGGCCCATTTTAGACCCAAAATTTCCTCTAATGATGAATGTTGTTAATAAACAATTGAATATCTGGTTGTTCAAATATTTTAAAATGTTCATGTGTTTTGAAAGAAGTATTAACTATCTGTGATTTTTCATGATGCATGCACATAATACATTACTCATTGATAAGTGATAATCTTGCTCCCTAGGGATAGGTTAGGTAGTTAGATTTAATTCCTTGCTGTGTGTGGTTCAGATGCAAGAGAGTCTAAGACGAGAGGTAAGAACCTGCGCATCACATTGTGACTACTCCTTGTATTATTAATCAATATGCATTTTAGATAGGCACTTGCATATCATATTTAAAACTAAAACAAAAAAATATACACGGTGGATCGGGCCGCAACCAGTAAAACCTTTTATTTTTGTTACTTGACCTACAGTTGCCAAACTGCAAACCGGACGGATTCCCTACACCAAACAGTCACGAGCTAGTTGGGAACGTTGACTAGGGAGAACCCCTTGCTATTGTTTCTTGCAAATTTATAGGCCTCAATAGTTTTTGGTGCTAGAAGGAGGGCCTCCAGTGTATGGCTGGCCGAGGAAACCCATTTTCTCGAGATTATTCCACCGGTGACAGTTCAGAAATTAGTTTGTTTCCCAATCCAATTCCTGAAAAGAAGGGTAAAGAGCATTTGTATCCTGCGGAAAACGAAGTAGTTAATGATCTGAGAAGTCACATTAGGGCATATGTGAAGAATATTGGAGGATTACCAATTATCCCTGACTTTCCCAAAAGAGAATATAAAAGGAGAGACCATTCTATATTGGAAGACTCAGTGTTGGTTGGAGATTTGGAAAAACTGGTAGAAACAGCCTTACAGGAGGTGGTTCAGCATTTGAATCAAGTGGGCCCAAAGACACCTTACTGTTCACCTGTCCATACTCCTGTTCATTCGCCACCTCACTCTCCACCCAGACTCATGGCAGGCGTAAACATAAATCAGCGACCCAACCCACGAAATCCACCACTTGCTTGGAAAGCCAGATCACCCTTGAACTTAACACCTCCATTGCACAACTTACCTCAAGCCTTTGAGAAGACGCTGCCCAATTTTGATCCAAATGAGAAGATGCTAGTAGATGACCATTTACAAAGTTTTTATTTGGCAGTAGAAGGATTAAGGGCTGGGGAGCATGAGGATATAGTTTGTAGACTTTTCCCACACACCCCTAAAGGAGCAGTAGCATCATGGTATTTCAGTTTTCCTGCAAACTCTATCCCAGACTGGGATACTTTTGAAAGGATTTTTAGAAGTAAGTATGCAAACCAAAAAATCATGTAGCTCTCATGAAAGGACTTTGCGCCTTAAATAAATAAAGGTATGAAAAGGTACACAGTTTCACTCAAAGATTTTCTGCTTACCTCAAGAACTTCTTCGCAACTGATAAGCGCTCTAATAAAGTTTTGATTGAGTATTATACCTCATATTTGGGTCTTGACTTGGCTATGTTCACAAAATCTCAAGTTAAGCCTACGTTAGCAGTGACTTATGAAGAGCAGAAAGAGCAGAGGTTGAAAAGGAAAGTATAGATGATTATCCCAAGCAATCTAGAGAAAACAATTCTGGGAAAAGAGCATTATTGTTGTTCAAACCTAAAGAGGAGAAATCACATGATGTTAAGGGGATGTTAAAGATGATGCAAAAGCTTTCCAACAGAATAATGGATTTGGAGAAGGAAAAAGAAGCTCAGAAATCTTATAAGCCTTACTACAAAAAAAGGAATATAACAACCATTTCAAGACCCCTCTACACCGTTCAACATCAATGAATCTGACAAATGTGGGGAAGGATAATTTTTGCACTTTTAACTAACAACCCCATTCTGAAAAGAATTGTCCTCAATGGTTAAATTCAATGACATTGGTAATGAATCAGCTCTTGGACTCTAAATTGACTAAGGACAGTGATGAGGAGGAAAAAGGTAATAAGACCATAGAAAAACAAGAAAATGATACCATGGTTTTATGGGATTGTGTCTCACTATTTGATACGGAAAAAAAGTACTCTTAAACCTGAGAATATACCAATGAAAACAAAAGACATGAGTTTGGTCAATAAGGACAATGTAATAATCTCAAAAATTAAGAAGTTGCAAGAGAATGTCAAGAAACAGCCAAAGAACAGTGTTGAAGACAAAGTACCCGAAATTACCATTATCAGCCAAGATATGAAGCAAATCAACAAGCCTATTAACCCTATGGAAGGACAGGTAGGTGTTAACAAAGAAAATACCAAAAATCTTGAAGAGCCAGAGGAAGAGATGCCCACCAAAAACCAACCTGTGGAGGAAGATGTCAAATTTATTGGGGAAGAAAAAGATAGAACCCCACCTTTCCTTTTGACTCTTTAAATCTTGAACCATAAGGTGCATAATTGTTTGTAGACTCTAGATCATCGGTGAATGTTATGCTACTCGCAGTTTGCAAAAAAATTAATGGACAGCCAAAACCTAATGCTTGGGAAGTCATTCAACTAGACAGAACTAGTGTCAAAGTAGTGGGGGAAATGGAGAATGTTCTCATTCGTTTATCTGCAAATAACAAGATATGTCAATTTATTGATATTATGGTGGCTAACATATCAGATGGATATGGACTTATTCTGAAGTAAGACTGGTCCGCAAGGTTAAAGGGGTATTTTGCTTCATATTGGTCTCATTTATGGTTGCCTCATAAAGGGGTCCCAAATTGGATCAAAATTTTAAGAGAACCTTACATGAAGCACACTATCACTAAGTTGGAAGAAGGAAATGAATACACAAATCCTATTTTGGGGAATTACCTAATGGAGCTTGAACTAAGATATCATGCGTCAGAAGAAGCCAACAATATGACTGACACTCAGCCTGATCTCCTTCAATTTTCATCAGCTGATGGGAGTGATTGTAAAGCAGTGGACATAGTTTCTGTTTCAAAAATAGCAGATTTAGATCATGGTTAGGTATCTCATGTCTACAATACAAAATATCCCCTTGACTCATAAGTTGATATATTTTTAGGGGTGGGCACAATTTTCTTTTTCTTTTTGATTTGATGACCTTGAACATAAATAATTTGATGCAATTTTTACTTTGATTTACCGCTTTTTTTTCTTGTTATTTTGATTTGTTTTGAATAAAAGAGGAAATTTTTTGGTTGCATGGAAGGCATCAGGGTTCTCGATTAACTGAAATATTTGGGATAAGACTGTGCATTTTAATTTGGAATGATAGAATTTATTCTAGTAAGTAGTTTTCCTAAATGGCTATGCACTCATTGAAGTCCTGCTTAACCCCTGAAAATAATTCAGAATTCAGAGGTCTGGAATACCATTTTAAGGCTCCATCCATTTCGCAGCTAAGATGTCCTAGGGAGTGATAGAAAAAGACCCATGGAAAGGAAGCAAGGTAAGCAGTCTATTATATATAAATGATCCCATGCCAAGAATTGAATGCCAAAAGGCATATAAGAGTAAAAAACTCCTATGAAAGCAATATGTATCTAAACAAAGTATTGAACCATATAAGTACTAAATTACCATAAGTTCTTCTCCATCCGTGAGCTGAAAATACATCTCTCACACAAAAGGACACTGTGGATAGAAGAGCCTGAATAAAATTCAGAAAGAAAGGCACATGGAGGACTCAAAAGAACAAAAGTTCCAAGGGCACAAAAAGTGCAATTGGCATGGGAATGAGGAACAAATGAATAGTTTTGTTTACCATATCTTACGATCCTATGGTGTCCAAGCTAGAAACTACCCAAAGACAGAGGTAAAATAAAACTCACCTACTAAGCCTAAAAAGAGTTATCCAGACTTTCAAATATTTTGGGTGTTCCCATTTCCAAAGAATGGACTGTCCCCAATGATTCAAATGCATATGTTTGCCATCTTAGGAATACAAGCATCTAGAAGAATTCAACTTATGAGCTAAATGATTAAACGATATTTTACTGGGAAGAAGTTTATTCAGAAATTTGGGGTTCACTAGGTAGTTTCCAATTTGAGACTGCAACATTTTCTCAAAATTAAATTTTTTTGGGACCCTCCTTTAATTTGTTTTGCTCAGTTTTTTGGTTTTGTGCAAAGATTACTTTGATTCCAGCGATGTTTTACTATTTGAAATGATTTTTCCTTGCTATCGGAAGTGTTTAGACTTTTGATTCGGGAGTCTAGTTATCTGCACACCCGCCATCTCAAAAGGAACGAGACATCTTATTCAATTCAAATGTTATTGTTCTCCGATGCATTTTTTTTTGTCAGCAACTGTTTTGAGATCTGGTTGAAACCTTTGTCTATACATTTTCTGCCATTGCAGAGAAGGTTCTGCGAAGTTGTCCGAGTGTTGTTTTATCCTTTGCCGAGCCCCACCGTTTTTTATTTGCAGATCCTTTAGATTTCAGCTTTCATCATTGCAGCTTTGGAAAACGCTAGGCTTCCGATAGTTTGATTTATGTTGTCTGCTTGGTCGATATTTTGAGTCATGTTTATTTTTTGCTCCGATTTTGTTTGGTCTGCAGAACTTGGTTTCTTTTATGATTTCACAGTTGCGGCTCTCCAACCATCTATTGATCCGAAGCCTTAGTCTCGCGAGCCCCGATGTGAGTTTTGATTTGTTTCTCTGCCGACGCCATTCCAAGTGTCCTCACTATTTCATCATCCACCGATGCAGAGGAAATATTAACATGATCCTCGATCCCATAGCCATTCCGCCTCTCGATGGTTTTATTTTTCCCGTTGTTTATATTTGATCGAGGCGTATATATTGGGGCCAGGGTGTTTTATTATTTTATTGTTATTTTGGTGATTTCCCCGTGCTGTCGTTATCGCTCGAGCAGGCCAATGCATTCATTGTCGGTACCTTCTCTCCTAGGTGGATCCACCGTGGAAGTTGAAGGGTTTTTCTCCACCAAACGCGCAGCACAGTGCCAGGTAGGCCCTTATGCCCATTTTACCATTTCGTTCGATTGGTCAAACTGTTTTTGTCGCCTATGCGGTTAGTGGTTACTTAGGTTTTTTTCATCCTAGCATGTATATTTATTCGAGTTAAATGTTATGGTATCCAGGTGGGGGGGTTTTGTGGTTTTCTTGATGATGATTTTCATGACCGTTATGGTTTTACAGCCTGCACTCGATTGCTGGGGAAACCGGTGTAGACGGTTATTATGTTGTCCACACCAGTTTCCCCCAGTCTGCGTGTGGTCGTTCGGGAAGGGTGTTTTCATGGTTTTCCTATGAGATGTTGAGGTTTTGTTTCTACAGTCTAGTCTCCCCCGTTTGAGAATCGGGGTCTCAATGTTGTGATTACTCCCCTTTTACGTTGAGATTGTTAAACTCGAGTCTGAACCCCGGACCATTTTTTGAAGTCATAATGCATTACCTGTGTAGACCGTGATGTGAATATTTCTGCAGCGAGTAGCTTCACCTTATCACTTGGAGTTTCCTTCACTCGGGGTTAGGAACCATAGTTTCTGCATAACCTTTAGGTCATAGCATCGAGAGGGGGTGTCGAGACTATTTTCTCCCTGACGAGAGGAGGGGGATATGCGTCGTCCTAGAAAGGCCATGATTTTCTAGGTTAATTCTGCAAATGTTGGTCATGAGCTGGTTTTATCCTTTTGGGTAGATTAATCTTATGCGGGAACATTTGGTTTTTGAGCACTATTTGTTTATTTTTCATGAATGCACTCATTTTTAGCATAGACGAGGTAAAACGATTATACAATTTCTCTCCATTTTGAATGTTATCTGGAAATGACCCAACAGAACCTAAAAGAAATTTTGTGTATGACAGGGAAATTCTTCAAAATACGAGATGTCTAAACGTCAGAAGAAGAAGGCTCCCGTAGTAGAAGAGGAACCCGAACTCAAAATTGTTACCAGAGTTGAATGCACATACGAGGACACCAAATGCATAGTTGGTATGGAACCTGAATATAAATGGGGGGGATTTTTCAGATTAATAACATGCCGAGAAGTACCTGACATAGGTTTGGAAGAAGAAACCATCTATGCCAATATAGAGAGATCTGCATTGATGAAAACTGCTACCAGACCTGAGATTTTTCCATGCTTAGAGGTGATTGGGTGGATCTGCCCAGGGAAGATGTAACCACCATGATTTTGGCAAATGTTGATAAATAGGGTTACACTGCTTATAGTCCTGGGTATGTGTCACTATCCTACCATTTACCAGAAGCATAAGTGTACTTGACTGAGGACTGGCTAAAAGCAATTAAGATGGACCTAGTCAAGAAGAGAATGTTGGTGCCTGGAAAGAACTCTAGAACTAGGCTGACCGAGGAATATGATACTGCCACTCTAAGAACCCCATACATGTTCATTTCCATGATGCTGAATAGGATTTTCGAGAGGGCCCATGGTAAAAGCTTCAAATTGGAGTGGGTGCCTATGATCTTCTATGTTGCAACAGAGGGGACAATGTTCAACTGGGAAAACATTGTGTCCAATAGCCTCTAAGCCTGCATTGCATCGACATTAGGAGGGGTGTCCTAGAAGAGATCAAAGTTCTATATGAGCTCTATATTGATTCATTGCATACTATGCAACCAACCCTTCCCCAATCTGAGGTGTATCTGGGACCGAGAGAGAACACTAGTCTCCTCAACATACAGACCACTGTGGGCACACAAATACCATAGTCACTATAGAGAAGTGTGTGAACACTTCGTCATTCCATTATATACATTGATCTTCTTAAAGGAGTGCAACTGTATGCCAGAGGAAGCATTGAAGTTGATTGAGGAATATGCAGACTACTATCTAATAGAGGATGGATTGTATTTTAGAATGTATGGATGCTCTAGAGCACCCTCCCTGCTACCAAAATATGCCACTGACTATATAGTCCACAAAGAGGCAGTTAGACAAGTCTTTCTAGATGGCATAGGTAGTTTTCTATTTGAGCATAAGAAAGCTGCTTACCCTCCTTTACCATTTAGGTTGGGGAACTATAAATTCACAAGGGTGAAGAAAGCTGAGGAATTTGTGGAGGAATGGGGGAAATTCCATTTTGGGGAAATGAATTTCCACAGGAACGATTCCCGAAATAAAATGGCAGAGAACTATAGGGAGGAAAATGTGCATTTTGAATACACAAGCCATTGGGATAGAGAGGAATCCATTTTCTGTAGTGCACAAAATATAACGGCCTTAAGAAGAAGGTTTAAGAAGAAAATCACTACCAAAGGCGGGAAAGGACAGGATGAGCAAGAAAAGGCAGAGGATGAAGAAACTAGAAAAATAAATGAAGATGCTAGGAGGTTAGCACAGGAAGCTAAAAGCTGGATCAAAGGTGAGGTGGAAGAGAAGAGAAGAGTTGAACAAGAAGCAGCTAGAAAAGCAGAAGAAGTTTCCCGGATTGAAGAGGAGAAAAAGAAAAGAAAGATGGATGAGGAACTAAAGAAGCAGGAAGCAGAAAATCTAAAGCTGATAGGGGCAGTGAAAAAGCAATCAGCTTTCAATCCTGTAGATAGTTAGGCTCAGGACCTGGGGAATCCTAGTCTTTAAGATCCTAAGGCAGCTTCTGGCAACACAACAGGATAGGCTATGGTCCCTACCCTTAGGATAATTCCTTTTGAACATAATGAAGGGGAGGAGGTACCAGATTTCAACACTATATTTTATGATAGGAAAAGGAAAAGAATAGTAAAAAGGACCGAGATAAAGGTCGAGACTGTGGGGCAGTCGAGTAAAATGATAAATGATACAACTGTAGTATATGGGATAGACAAGGACCCCAGATTCACTATCAGAGCTGGGGATGCATTGATCGATGCTTTTGAGGACAATGTAGATTTAATGATGACTGATCTTCAACAGTGTCTACTGCCTAGCTAAAAGATACCCTGAGAAGAGAAAGAGAAGAAAATAATAGATTAAAAAGAAAGTTTGAAGATGTACAACAGGAAATAAATTCTTCAAAAGCTGAGCTCCAGTCTCTCCAAGTAGAGAAGAGATCTATGGAGGCTGCCCAAGGAAGTTTGGAGAAAGTGTAGTAGGAATGTCAAGAGTTGAAGACAGAAAGGGAACAACTACTAGGAATGATAGGGGAATTGGAGCTACAAAAGGCTACTTTGGAGGAATCTGAAAGGCAATCTCAGGGGCAGACTGTAGAGTTGAGAGAACAGTTTTCCTCATTGACATCATCTCTAGAAGAGGCCAGGGAATAACAAGCCAATCTCCAGCCTTTCCAGGAGCATGTCCTGGCACAGAGGAGCAAGATGCACCAACTTCAAGTATCCATAGAGGAAGAAAGGTGCAAGATCTTATAGGTAGACAATCGGATAGAAGAGAGTTTGGAAACCTCTTCATATTTTGTAGATAGATCATAGGACATTTTAGAAGTCCTGATAGGAAGGATGGTGAGTTTGGAAATGAATCAAGAAAATCCTGCAGAGTTACCATCAAAAGATCAACAAGCCCTAAGGCAAGACTATGATTTACTGGAGTTTTCCATAAACACAGCCGAAGAATTCAAGAAGGTTGTCAAGAATACAAGGGGGGATTGTGCATAATTCTTCAGGATACTTTTGATCACTTATAATTGCTTCCAAGTTGAGGCTGAACAGAGAATGGATATCTTTCTAGACCACAGCCTATTTTTGGAGATACTGCAAAGAAGGTATCGAGAAGATGAGCAAAGGATACAACACATCAAAGCCATAGATGAGCAAACCGTGAGGAATGAAGTGGCTCATTCCGTGGTTAGTGTGCAGTTGTTAGAAGAACAAATTCACTTGAGTGCAGCCAAAATATAAGTAATAAGAAATCAGGCTGCTAAATTTGAAATAAATATTCGTTTCTTAGAACCTTCTGAATTCGAAAGCATTACCTCAGAGGCTCTAGCATGGAAGAAGTTTTTGAATAGTCAAGCAGGACCCTCCTCATGAGCATTTCATTCATTTTATTGTAATATATTATAAATTTTGTAAGCATTTAATGAAAGAGAAATATGGGAGGTGAAGAGTTGGGGAGACCCAAGAGTCATTCATGGGCAGCCCAATAGTTTTGTTTTTTTGTATAAATATAGAAGATTTAGATGGGGGAGGGGACTTTTTCCCAGTTGGATTGGTGAAGACATATTGTAAGAAGAACTATTTCCTTTTGCAATAGATAATTACAGTTTTCCTGCTGGAGAAAGCTTGGTGGAATGTTCAAATGTTATGCTATGGATTTGTTGAAGAGGAACTATTTCGTTTTCAGCTTTGTGTCCATTGACTGTGATATTGTTCTAACTCTTTGAACCTATGTTCTTGTATGAATGATCTCTGGTTTATTTCATGAAAATTTCCACTATGAGTAATGAATGTTGTTCATAAACAATTGGCTATCTGGTTGTTCAAATATCTTAAAATGTTCATGTGTTTTGAAAGAAGTATCAGCTATCCGTGATTTTTCATGATGCATGCACATAATACATTACTCATTGATAAGTGGTAATCTTGCTCCCTAGGGATAGGTTAGGTAGTTAGATTTAATTCCTTGCTGTGTGTGGTTCAGATGCAAGAGAGTCTAAGACGAGAGGTAAGCACCTGCGCATCACATTGTGACCGCTCCTTGTATTCTTAATCAATCTACATTTTAGATAGGCACTTGCATATCATATTTAAAACTAAAACAAAAAAATATACACGGTGCAATGGGCTGCAACCGGTAAAGCCTTTTATTTTTGTTACTTGACCTATAGTAGTCGGACCGCAAACTGGACGGATTCCCTACACCATACAGTCACGGTCTAGTTGGGAACATTGAATGGGGAGAATCCCTTGCTGTTATTGCCTGCGAATTTCTAGGCCTCAACACCACCTCAAGAGAAGAATCCTCACAAGAGGAAACCTACATGGGTACGAGAGGCTATCCAAAGTGTAGAAAGATATGGGGCTCCAGAAGAAATGAACATAGAAAGAAAGAGAACTAGGTCCTACTCTGGTTATGTATTTTTATTATGTGACATCATCGATAAAGAACCTTCCAAATATGAAGAAGCAGCAGAGAAGAAAGAATGGAAGGATGCCATGATTGAGGAGTACCATTCGATCATGAAGAATGATGTTTAGGATGTTGTCCCAAGACCAGAGGGGAAGTCTGTTGTGACTTCCAAGTGGATCTACAAGATAAAGCATGATGTAGATGGTAGAATAGAGAAATATAAAGAAATATTTGTGGCTCGTGGTTTCTCCAAGAAAGAAGGAATAGATTATGAAAATACTTTTGCACATGTAGCCAGATACACTTGCATCATATCAGTACTTACTCTCGCTGTAGTTATGAAATGGAATGTACACCTAATGTAAGTCAATACTTCCTTCTTAAATGGTGTAGTAGAAGAGGAAGTATATGTGGAGCAGCCAGTCAGTTTTGAGACACATGACAGGGATACTCATGTGTGCAAATTGAAAAAATACCTGTACGGTTTGAAATAGGAACCCAAGACACGGTACAACAAAATTGAAAGGTTCCTGACTAGCTTGGGCTTTACCAAGAGTAAAGCAGATTCGAACGTTTACTTTAAGGTTGAATAAGGGAACTTGGTGATGCTCCTAGTGTATGTAGATGACCTGTTTTTAACAGGTGCAGATGGGTTGAGTGTAGACATAAAGAGGAAGCTGGCTGCTGAGTTCGAGATGAAGGACTTGGGTATGATGCATTCCTTCTTAGGCATGGAAGTGTGGCAGAATGTGGATGTAATCTCCCTGGGACAAGGGAAGTATGCAGTAGAGATCCTGAAGAGGTTTGAGATGAGGGATTACAAGGCTGTGACCACAGCTATGGAATCAAAATTAAATCTATTGAGTGATGCTTCATCCGAGTCGGTTGATGCTATGATGTATCGTCAGATGATTGGGTCCTTGATGTACCTGATGAATACAAGACCATATATTTGCTTTGATGTGAACACATTGAGCTAGTTCCTAAAAGATCCAAGACATGTTCACTTGATTGCTGCAAAGCATATTCTGAGGTACCTAAAGGGTATAGTTGATTATGGGCTCAAGTGTCAGATGAATCAGAATATTAACCTGGAAGGTTATGTGGATTCATATTGGGTAGGCAGTGCCATTGATAGGAAGAGCACTTCAAGGTGCTACTTCAGTATGGTATTAGGTGTGATCTCGTGGTTTAGCAGGAATAAATCCTATGTGGCACTGAGTACAACCAAAGTAGAGTATGTTGTAACTTGTTCAGCTAGTTGTGAGGAAGTGTGGCTTAGGAAGCTACTATATGATTTGTTTGATCTCCAGTTGGATGATACTTGCATATATTGCGACAACCAGAGTTGTGAGAAGATAACCCAGTGTTCCATGACAAGTCAAAGCATATCGAGATCAAATATCACTATTTCAGGGATATAGTGCAGAGAGGAGAAGTGAAGCTCCAATATGTTGCGATGGACAAGCAGATAATTGATGTGTTGACCAAACCATTAGCTATAGTGAAGTTTGATTACTTCTGGGAGAAGCTTGGTGTTCTCTAGATCAAGGTTCCCTCCAAAGGGAAGTGATGAGTCCATGATCCTTTTTGACATGGTTGATGTGTTCATCCCATGGTCAGGTATAAGTGCAGAGCCATTCTGATGTGACTGTGGGATGTGTTCATCCCACATGATAAGATATAAGTGTTGAGCCTTTCTTACATGGTTGATGTGTTCATCCCATGGTAAAATATAAGCACTGAGCCTTTCTTACATGGTTGATGTGTTCATCCCATGGTAAGATATAAGTGCTGAGCCTTTCTAACGTGGTTGGTGTGTTCATCCCATGCTTAGATGTGAGTGCTGAGCCTTTCTGACATGGTTGATGTGTTCATCCCATGGTCATATGTGAGTGTTGAGCCTTTATTACATGGTTGATGTGTTCATCCTATGGTAAGATATAAGTGTTGAGCCTTTCTTACATAGTTGATGTGCTCATCCCATGGTAAGATATAAGTGTTGATCCTTTCTAACATAGTTGATGTGTTCATCCCATGGTTAGATGTGAGTGCTAGGCCTTTCTGACATGGTTGATGTGTTCATCCCATGGTCAGATGTGAAGGCTGGGTAGGCCTTTCTGACATGGTCCTTGGATGTGTTCCCCCCATGGTCAGATATAAGTGCTGAAGAATATGAAGACCTACATGGAGGCTAGGCGTACAACTAGTACGAAAAAAGGGATAGCTCTGTAGAACTTCTTGTGACGAGTATAATTGAGAGATAACACCATTTGTTCAAGATAGTGGAAGTAGTGATGATCCATATGATCCAGACTTGATGATGGTAGACTTGATGATGGTGGACTTGATGATGATCCAGACTTGATGATTCAGGGATGAAGACTTGTGTTGATGAAGTGTGTCGAGAGAATACCTTCATAGTTAATAGGGAGTGTTGATGTAATTGTAACTTCAGAATTTATTCATTTGTATGTCTTATGTATTGTACCCCGATGTTCCTATCGGGAGAAATAGTAATGCAATAAAGTCATGCCACATCCTGATGTTCCTATCGGGAGAATCAATAATGTAAACAAGTCATGTAAATTCATAGAGGGTAACCTTCCTTATTGATCAAGGGTTAAATTCCCCACAGTTGTGGGGAACTAGGGTTATTAGAATCTCCTAGAGAAGTCGGCCCAGGTGAGTTACTGTCAAGTCGAAAACTAGTATAAATAGAGAGTGAGCCTCTCTATTTATCACATAGTCACTCACACTTATTTGTAGCACATAACTGAGAGAGAGAAGAAGTTGGGATAAGAGAGAGAGAGAGACAACTGCTATCGGGAGATCATCTTTGTATCTTTGGGTTTTACTTTTGTTTCTTATTCTATCTCTGAGGAAGTTGCGGAGTTTTGTCCTTTATGGTTTCCCCGAGGAAAATATTTGTGTCCATTGTCTATTGTGATTGATTGTTGTGCTTATTATTCTCTTAGATAAGATCCTAAGATCATATAGCTTAAATGATAAAAATCTAACAGCCTTGGGGCTTGTGAACCCATCTATTGGTTTGGCTGGTCCTTAATGCGAGTGTTGGCTTGATAGTTGGCAGCCTATTAACCCAACTAGTTGTTGGCTTGGATGGACATTATGATAAGTCCCACTAGGTGTTGGATTGACTGTGTGTTAAAAGTATATGGCCGTGTATGAGTCTATTGATCTCTAGTTCCTTGTGGAAATCATGCCCAACTTGGGGGTGTCAGTGTGTTGAGAGATTAATGAACACATTGGCCTATGGTTGGGTGGAAAGTTCTAGCAACATAGCTAGTTGCAGGACAACTTAATAATTAAGATAAGTATTTCTACCAGCTTGTTTATGCAATGTATTTGCTTATGAATATGATGAATGCTTGTTGATGATCAAGTATAGGTTTCTTGTGTTTTATGTAATGCATTTGTCTAAGTTCATGGATGCTAGAAGCTTGTTATAGAGGAAGATAAGTATATATGTTATGCTTGTTATTCCATGTAATTGCCTATGAATCACTATGCTTGTGTTGAATGCTTGATGACGGTTAAGTAGAAGTTTAATTCTGTTATGTTTGCCTGCATTTTACTTTTGTTCTTTTATATTGCATTTTCCTAAAGTTCATGAAGGCTAGAAGCCTATTATAGGGTCAAAAATGCAATTAAGGTAATAAATGTGGTGTTTCTACCCCTTGAAATCTACCTAGGGAAAATTTGAATAAGGATAAGAATGGGTGTTCTGATTTCCAATGTCCAAGGTCGGAAGTCGGAAGTCGAAAAGAGAAAGGATAGTTGAAACCTCTAAGGAAAGTTGGATTTCCGATTCCCGAAGTCAGAAAGAGGAAGTCGGGAAGTTGGAAATTGGAAAGGGGAAGGATAGGTGAAACATCTAAGGAAAGTAGGATTTCCAATTCTCGAAGTCGGAAAGCGAAAGTCAGGAAGTCAAAAGTCGAAAAGTGGAAGGATAGCCAAAACCTCTAAGGAAAGTTGAATTTCTGATTCTTGAAGTCAGAAAGTGGAAGTCAGGAAGCCAAAAGTTGAAAAGCGGAAGGATAGTTGAAACCTCTAAGGAAAGTTGGATTTCAGATTCCTGAAGTTGGAAAGTGGAAGTCGGGAAGTCAAAATTCAGAAAGCGGAAGGATATTTGAAACCTCTAAGGAAAGTTGGATTTCCTATTCCCGAAGTCAGAAAGCGGAATTCGGGAAGTCAAAAATCGGAAAGCGGAAGGATAGCTGAAACATCTAAGGAAAGTTGGATTTTGATTCTTGAATATGAAAAGCAGAAGTCGGGAAGATGAAATTTGAAAGGATAGTTGGGATTTCTGCGGAAATTTGGATTTTTGATTCTCGAAGTCCAAAGGTGGAAGGAGGGAAGCCGAAAGCCAAAAATTAGAAAGGTGGCAGGAAAACACCTTTCATTGCTGGATTTCTAATTTCTGAAATCGGAAGGCAGAAAGGCGGAATCTGGAAATTGGAAAGGTGACTGGCGAACACCTTGCATTCCTAGATTTCCAATTTTCGAGGTCGAAAGTCGAAGGATGGAAGTTGAAAAAGTCAGTTTAGTTTGGAAATGACCATTCTGGATGGAGAATGGATAATTGAAGGTTGGAACGACTAGAATAATGGTTCTAAGCCTGAGATGAAGGTTGGAGAGTAGGTTAACATCCATACCTAGTTTTTATTAGAATAACAAAGGAAGTTCTTTAAGAAAAAAATTGAAATTATCTGCATTTTGGGGTATGGGGACGCGATAGTGTGGTATCAGAGCAAAGGCTATAGCACTAGGGCCCAAATGGGCCAAGTTGAATAGTTAAAATGGAAAAGAACACCCAGGTTTTGGTTTAACAGAGTTGTTGGTTGCAACATTGGTATAAATGTGCCAAGACAATTAGTTGTAGAATGAAAACTAGAGTGAGAAAGAGTGCTATTTAGCAGAATTGCTAAACTTAGCCAAGCCGACGAAATGCATTGTGACCGTAGATCTGGCTTCTACTACGATCTTAAATTTTCATGCCTGCAATAAGAAGTTGGTAAGTAATTTTTGTTAACACATTTTGTAGAGTCATAGTGTAGATTTAAAAGTTGGTCTTGGTTTGAACAAGAAGGTTAAAGAAGATCAGCGCCAAGAATATTAACAGCATGGATGAAGCATAGGATCCATGTGGACATGAGGAATATGCTATGGGGTAAATCCAAGAGATCAACAGGAGAACAAAAATCCACTCCAATTTTGTAGATGTGGAGGGCCCCATTTGCGTAGGAGTTGTCAACATGGGGAAGGGTATGTAAGGCCAGCTTACAATATCCAAGAATATGAAACTAAAGCTGATGGGAAGAGGGGACAAGAGATTTCCACAGATGTTGTAGCTACCATAAGAATCATGAGCATAGAGTTGAAGGGTTGTAAAGAAGAAAATAAAAGGATGATCAAGAGTTTGGAAGACCTCCAAAAGAAAATAAACTATGGGCATCAGTTGACAGAGACAGAAGGGAGTAGGAGAAATTCCCACAATAAGAATGAGAAGCTTAACGCAAGGAAGAAAGGTTTTAAACCTTCTCACCTCATGAAGTAGAAAAGGCAACCATCACAAGCTGTGATTGAGGCAGCCATAGCAATGGGGGAAAAACTAAGGAAACTAATCAAATGTTGGGGATGTGGAGGACCCCATCTGCATAGGGATTGTCCACTTGAAAATGGGAATGAAGGTGTTGAGGCTTGGAAAATTGCAGGCGACAATAGCAAGGGATTCTCCCCAGTAAACATTCCCAACTAGCCCATTACTGTTTGGTATGGGGAATCTATCCGGTTTGCGGTTCGGCTACCATACGTCAAGTAACCAAAATAAAGGGTTTTACCGGTTACGACCCGGTCCACCATGTATCATTTTTAGTTTTTTAGTTTTAAGTATGAGATGCAAGTGCCTATCTAAGGATGCAGATTGATAGAGAATACAAGGAGTGGTCACAATGTGATGTGCAAGTTCTTACCTCTCGTCTTAAACTCTCTCACATCTAAATCACACACAGTAAAAAAACTAAAACTAACTTAACTACACTGTCCCTAGGGAGCAAGATTATCATTTAATGAGTGATGTATTACTGTTCATGCATTAAGAAAAATCATAGGTAGCTATTCTTTATTTCAAAACACATAAACATGAATAGATAGATGAACAACAAAATAGCTCATTGTTTATGAAAAGCATTTATTACTCATAGTGGAAATTCCATAAAATAAAATAGAGAGCATTCATACAAGAACATAGGTTCAACAAGTTAGAATGATCTCACAATTAATGGAAAAAAGCTGAAAACAAAATAGTTCCCCTTCAACAACATCCATTGCACAGCATTTGAGCATTCCAACAAAGCTTTATCCAATAGGAAAAATTGTAATTATCTATTGCAAAAGGAAATAGTTCTTCTTACAACATGTTCTCACAAGTCTAACTGGGAAAAATTCCTTTCCCTTATTAAACTATCCTATAGTTATACAAAAAGCAAAAATTTTGGGCTGCCCCAAATGACTCTTGGGTTTCCCAAAATGACTCTTGGGCTTCCCCAACATTTCAACTCCCAAAATTTGTCCTATAGTGAGTGCTCATACATTTTACAATATTTAAAACAAAAAATAATAAAGCACTTCTAAGTAGAGGGCCCCGCTTGATCATTTAAGAACTTTTCCATGCTTGGGCTTTTGCTGCTATGCTCTCAAATTATGAAGGTTCAAGAAAATGTATATTTATTTCATACTTAGTAGCTTGATTTTTAACTACTTTGATTCTGTCTGGGATTAAACACAGCTGATCTTCAAGCAAATGGATGCTGATTGCTGCATGAGCTATGGCATCTTTCAGGATCTACTCATCCAAGTCCTTGACTTGTTGTATCTTCTACTCATCCTCTTGATACCTGCTCTATAGCATTTCTGTGAGCAACTCATGCTCTGGTAATGCCTCTAGTCTTTGTTCTGGAGCAACTTGACATCTGTTGTAGGTGACCAGCACCCTTCTGTAGTATTCAGTACAAGCTCCTCTTGTTTTTCTCACAACTTTCTTGAACTCCTCTGCTGTGTTTATTGCAAATTCTAACAAGTCATAGTCCTGCTTTATGTTGCGTTGATCTTTAGATAGTAAATCTGTAGGAATTTATTCATTGGTTTCTATCCTTACTATCCTTCTAGTCAGGACTTCCAAAATGTCCTGAGACCTATCTACAAAATATGAGGTAGTCTCCAAAATTTCCTCCAATCTGTTATCTATCTGCAAGACTTTACATCTTTCCTCTTCAATAGACACCTACAGCTGGTGCATTCTTCTTCGTTGGGCTAGGGCATGCTACTTTAGAGGCTGGATATTAGTTTGTTGTTCACTAGCATCCTTCAGTGATGCTGCTAATGAAGTAATCTGTCCTTTAAAATCTGCTAGCTGCACTTAGAATTGCTTTTCTTTCTCTTCCATAGTAGCCCTCTATGCCTCCAACTCCACCACTTTGCTTTGTATCTGGTCCTTTTCTACACTAAGAGTTTCATATGATGCTTTGAGTTCATCCTTTTTTGTCTTCAACATCTGATATTCTTGTTGTAACCTCTGCAATTCTGCTAGGTTATTCTGAGCATCCTTACCTATCACTTCCATGGAAACTTCCAAAGTCATCTCGTTTGCTTGAAGAGTCTGAAGTTCTGCTTTTGAAGTCTTCACGTCATTTTGCATGTCTTCAAATTTCCTCTTCAGTTTATAACCTTCATTTCTATCCTTCTTCAAAGTTTCCTTCAACTGAGTTGCATTCCTTTTTGACTGCTCCAAATCTGTCATTAGTCTATTTACATTATCTTCAGTGGCTTCTGTCAACGCCACTCCAGCTCTTCCTATTAACCTCGGATCTGCATCCGTCCCATGCACCAAGGTTTTATCAGTGACCATCATTCCTAGTTGTCCCCCTGTTTCAATTTTTCTCTCAGTCCTTTTGTCAATCCTCTTTTTCTCTTTGTCATAAAAAATGGTGCTAAAATCCAGGACTTCTTCTCCTTTCTTTTGCAAAAAAGGTATCAACTTGAATTCAGAAAAAACAACTTGTCCTATATTGATGCTAGAAGTTGCAGCAGGCTCTTGGGAATTAGGATTATCTTATCCTTTCCCCTGACCTATATGATCATGTACTTCTTGGATGTCTGATGGGTTAGAAGTTTGCTAGCCTGTTGTAGATACCGCTAGCCTTAGACCTTCAACTTATTTTTTTTTCGTCTTCATCTCTTCATCTTCTTTCTTCTTTCTTTCTTCTTCTATCTTCTTTGTGACTTCCTTTGCAGCTTTCTTTCTTTCTTCTTCTTCATTCTTAAGCCAACTCTCAGACTCCTGTGCCAGTCTCCTAGCATCCTCTTCTCTTTTCTTGGCCTCCTCCTCTTCATCTTTCTTCTACACGGTTTGGTCCTTACTGCCCTTAATGGTGATATTCTATTTAAATCTTCTCTTCAATGCAGTCATATTCCTTGCATTCCTGAATATTTCTTCATCTTTGTCCCAGAAGTTTGTATATTTAAAGTGAACATTTGCCTCTTTGCAATGTTCTGCAACTTTCTTTTGGGATTCATTTCTATTGAAGCTCATCTCTCCAAAATGAAACTGCTCCAATTCCTGTACAAATTCAGTATCTCTTTTAATATTTGTAAATTTTTAGCTTCCCATCCTAAAAGGTATGGTAGGATAGGCTTCCTTCTTGTGTTCAAACAGGAATCTTCCTACACCATCTAGGTAAACTTGCCTGACTACTTCTTTATGCACCACATAATCAGTGGCATACTTGGGGAGCAAAGAAGGTGCCCTGGAGCAATCATACATCCTGATGTACATCCCTTCGTCAGTCAAATAATAATTTGCATGTTCCTCAATGACTTTAAATGCCTCCTGAGACATACAATTGCATTCTGTTAGGAAGATCAAATTGTGTAAATGCATAATAAAATGTTCACATATCTCTCTATAGTGGTTGTAATACTTGTGTGCCTAAAATATTTTGTATGTAGTGTACACAGGGGTTCTGTCCCTGTCCCAATTGCATCTCAAGGATGGAAATGGCTGGGTGCATAGTATACCGTTCACTACGATGGAACTCATATAAAACTCAGAATTATTCTGGGACACCCCTCCCAGAGCTGAAGAAATGAAAGCTGATAGGCTGTTGGACACAATGTTTTTCCAATTGAATACAATCCCCTGGGTGGCCACATAGAAAATAATAGGGATCGATCCCAACTTGAAGCTCTTACCATGAGCTCTCCCAAACACTATGTTCAACATCAATGCTATAAACCTATAAGGAGTCCTGAGAGTGGTTGTATCATACTCTCTTGATGGCCTGGTTTGAAAGATATTCCCAAGTATCATCGTTCTCTTTATTGTTTCAACTAGGTCTAGGTTTATCTCCTTCAACCAATCTTCAGTTAAGTAAAATTGGGTGGGAGGTAAGTGATATTGCAATGAGACATAACCCGAAATGTAAGAAGCATATACTTGTTTGGCAGTATTGGATAAAATCATAGTTGTCACATCTGCCCTAGGCATAATGGGAACACCTCAGGTCTAGTGGCTATCTTCATAAGAGCTGTCTTCTCTATGTTGGCATATATGGTCAATTCTTTAAATCCAGCATCGGGCACATTTTGATTTGAAATCATCCGATATATTTCACCCCACTTGTAATCAGGCTCTACCCCGGTGGTAGCTCTAGTGTCTTCGTAGATATATTCTACCTTCGTAATGATTTCCACATCAGGTTCCCCTTCAACAATAGGGGCCTTTTTCTTTTACCTTTTAGACATGTCGCCTTTGAAGAAGTTTCCCTGCTACAGAACAAGACATGATTTTAGGATATTAGAGTTTTTCAATCAGTGTTCTAAGAATGAATAAAAATTGTATAAAACATTTACCTTTTCCATATTCTCAACAGCTAAGCTATCAGAAAAATAATGCGAAATTGAGAATACAAGCAAGAAACTTCTGCTAGCTAGGTCCAAAAAATTCTACAATCTGTCTGCAACTAACAATAATCGTGATGAACACAATGCATCAAAATGCAATCCAATTTCTCACCCAAAATTGAAACAAACCCATACAGTAATCGAAACGCATGAAACAAACCCTCCGGTGTCTAGAAAAAAAGGGCAACTGTCTATGACGGGAAGAAAACTAAAAAAAAAACTCACCCTAGATGGCCATAAGTAATCACACAAAAACCAGTGCAGATAGCGTAACACTTGTCTGCACCAACCCCCTAATCCTTTGGAATAGAGTCAAAACTCCATAACGGCTCACACAAACTCAAGAAACAAAACCCCCGTCATACATATAGTGAAATTGACTGCTACCCCATGCCGTAAGGATACATATTAGACTTAGATGACCAATTTCCAAACGGCAGGAACCTCTAACCAGAGGACAAAACCCTAGGTCCCAAAAAACAACCAGTAAACTCAAAGAAAGGAGAACTATGGTTGGCCTACCTGGAAAACTAGATGCAGTCGATGGGATGGTCAAAAAAATCCACAGCAGTGCTTTGAATGAAAGGAGTCCCGACAGCTAAGCATGGATGCACAGTTTGACAGCGAGGATGGAGGCGGATGCGAAATCACAAGGGTAGAATAAAATAATAACCAACCCAATATATATAGACATTGGTGAAAAACAAATCGATGGGAAAACCTTCATCAGTGAGAGCAATAGCTAAGGCATCAGGTGGTTAATCCATTAGGGAGCCGCAACAGCAGGCGATGGATAAAGTATGGGTTCCGTGGCCAAATAAAGCGCCAACGGAATAAACATTAGAGCCTGCAGCATCAGACGTTGGAATGGCTATAGCATTGGATGGTTAGTTGAAAGAGGAGTTGTAAAAACAGAAGTCATATGGACCAAAATTTTCGCAGACCAGTAAACATTGGAAAATATAACAAACCATCGGTGAAAATCAAGCAAAACATCGGCGAAAATCAATCAAACCATTGGCGAATGAAAAAACTACATGCCGGATGGTTAGTCTGCTCTGAAGCCACAATGGCAGGATTCAAATAGACTACAAACTCCACGGTAACTAGAAACATCAACGATCAGAACACCCGAAGACTAATCCCCCAATAAAATGTCTAATATAGTTCTGATAGTGAAACGAGCAACATCAAATTCCCCACGGGATCGACAAATAGGAAGGCTTCCATCAGCGTGCTTGCAATATTCCATCTGAGATGAAGGCCACACAAAGGACTTATGCTCTGACAGTGACGAGACAAAAAATGCCGATATGAATATAAAACAAAAAACACGTTGATGAAAACAAGGCTTTGGATTGGGCCATTTGTTAGTAAGCTTCCGCAACGGCGGCTGCGTAGATTACTACGACCCTGATTCACAGTTCGATAAGCTTCCGACAACGAAAAGAAAATCAGCCATAAGTCAAAAAATTAGCAGACACAGATAGTCATTCAACAATTTACATCAATTTAACCTCAAAGATCGAAATCTGTAGTAGATTACAACAATGTTCATCCATCAAAAGCAAATCAAGGCAAGATAAAATTAAAAGGAGGGTCCAAAATTTTTAGATATTTGGGAAAACATTGCAGTTGCAATAGAAGGTCAAGTCCACAACACCCAAGAATATGAAACCGTGGGTTAGGAAGTAGGGACCATTCCTAAAATTTGTGCAGTGTTAAGGGACCCCCAGGCAGGTCGTAAATCCACTGTGGTGGAAGTTGAAGGTGATATTGTTGAACAGATTGTTTCTGTTTTGATTGGCCCTAGATCCACTCATAGCTATATCAGCCATGGAATTGTAGAGATGTGCACTTTGAAGAATTCAAAGCATATAATCTCATGGTTATTCCAACTATCCACTAGAACCAAGAAGAAGGTTAGTGAGGTGGTAAGGAAATGTCCATTGGTCATGGATGGGTTATTCACTTGCACAGATCTGAATGTGTTTCCACTTGGGTCTTACGATATACTAATTAGAATGGATTGGTTGGAAGCACATAGAGAAAATCTTGATTGTTACAACAATACCTTTGAGTTCTTAGATTAAGAAAGGAAACTAAAGGTTGTGAAAGGCATTCCAAAAGTGATCTCTGGAAGGCAGTCTTCAACAATGCAGAAGAAGAAGTTATGTGGGAAAGGGTACAGAGTGTATGTAGCTCATGTTTTCGAGGCAGATGAGAATGATACTCCTAGGTTGGAGGGATTTCATGTGTTGCAAAAATTCAAGAATGTTTTTCCTGATAGAATTCCAGGGCTTCCTCCAAAGAGGGATATTAATTTTACCTCTGAACTTGTTCTTGGAGCAGCACAAGTGTCCCAGACACCCTGTAGGATGAGCAAACTAGAAATTCCAGAACTGAAGATGCAGCTGCAAGAGTTGTTGAAGCAGAAGTACATCAGACCAAGTGTGTCTCCTTGAGGAGCACCACTCCTATTTGTGAAAAAGAAAGATGGTACACTCTAGTTTTGTATTGATCACAAAGAAATGAGCAAAGTCACTGAGAAGAACCAATACCTTTTCCCTATAATGGATGACCTCTTTGATCAAATGAGAGGAGCAAATGTGTTTTCCAAGATTGAATTAAGGTCTAGTTACCAACAGGTAAGAGTCAAGGATGAATATGTTCATAAGACAACCTTTAGAGAAAGGTACTTGGACAAGTGTGTTCTTGTTTTCCTTGATGATATTCTTACTTATTCAAGGGATGAGGAAGAGCTTGTAGAACAATTGAGGCTTATTTTTAAATTGTTCAAGAAGCATAAAATGTATGAAAATTTGACTATATGTGAAGTTTCTATGTAGATAGAATTCATCATTTGGGTCACATTATCTCAGATAAAGGAATATATGTAGACCCTGAAAATTTTGAGGCCATTTTGAGTTGGCTTGCTCCAAGAAAGATGGCATATGTAAGACCTTTTGTGGGACTTGCAGGGTAATGCAGGAAGGTCATTGAAGAATATTCTATGGGTAAAGTGGAGCCTGTGTATAGGCAGAGTAAGACTGCATATGAACTTGTAGTTTCTTGAGGAAATGGACCTTGTATGTATGGGCATACATATCAGGATTTCTAGAATACTACAGGTAGAATGACCTGAGCAGAGAAGTCTAGTTGTACCCAATGAAACCAAGGCAGGAAACTGTCATGTGCTATGAAAAGGATCTCATGAATGAAATCTAACTTTTGAACATAGTAGATTTTAAATTTCAGAATTTAAATTTTGTTGTTGATTGAAAATTGAATATTATTAACTACTTGGATGATCTAAAAGGGTGTCAGGATGACATGTTGTATTTGGATGTCCAGTTTTTGGGTAGCATGTGTAAGTAGGGGATAAGTACTCCAACTTGCAACATCCAAACAATATGAGGATGGCCTCATGGTTGCAAAATATGATTTTCAGTGGGGAGAAGAATTGTAAATTCAGATTTTGATTTGACTATCAATGTTATTGATATTTGGAAATTTATCCATGCATTAAATAGATTTGAAAATCAATGATTGAAATTTTTATGATGACATCTCATGTGAAATTCCTACTAGTATGTAACACATTTGAGATGTTGGAGTACACCCCTGGAGTATTAATTTGTCACAGTGGTCTAGGAACTGAAAACACAGTCTCACAAAGAATACAGACAAATAATCATAAAATTGGCAAAATGGTGCTGCAATGGAAGTAGCAGCTCTATATAATCAAATGAATAATGAATAATACAATACAATGATCATGTTAGAAGCATTAATGCCAAGAAAATTTGAATTCCCAAGGAGGTCATTCGAATTGAATGAGTGAGTCTAGCTTAACTGAATGTAAGCCATAGTGAACACTCAAGTTAACCACTGATCAAAACCCTAATTGAATCAACTGAGTCCTAACTGAAGTCGGAGTGTAATAAATGACTGATTCTAACTAAAATTAGCTCAGACACATGTCACTACAAGCCAACCAACAAGTGGTAGCACATCAATGACTCCAATGAACCTTGATGAGGTTAACTGAAGTGTAACTGACCATCAGAAGTGGTTGTAGGTGCCCGTGTTGACTCCAGTTCAGTAAATATTAATTAAATAATCAGTTTAATGAAAGGAGGTGCCTTCATTGCTCTGTTTAACTGATTGTAAAGATCAATTATCAATTAAGTGCATTTATGACACTCAGATCACCCCTGGAGTGCTCTAGTTAGCCTCCCCAAATGAAGGAGAAGGCTTAGTTGGCCTCCTTGACTGAAGGTAGGTGTGGGTGTGCTCATGTTGATGTCATATAGTGCTCCTCTAATGTCAATTAAGTCAATAAAACTTAGGATAGTGGTTTAACTAGGACAAATTAACCAAAATGAGTGTGTATGGTGGTAAATGTCTCCAACAGCCCCCCTTAAGCTATAGTCAGGAGAAGTAGAAAAAATAAAGTGCATAAAAATTCTAGGGCCCTGAAAACAAAGGCCATAGGTCACCCTGTACAATACTGAGACTCAAACAATGCTCAAAACAAAATTAGTGAGGAAAAGAGGGAAACCCCCCCCCTCGAGTTGAACACGGAAATTAGTTGGATCACCCTAATGAACTCACCCCCAACAGTGAATGGAGGTAAGTGAACTTATTTTCTGAAAATATCTTGGTGAAGATGTCTGCAATCTGGTCATCAGTTGGGAAGTATTGCAGAATGATGGTCCTATCATGCACTAGCTCCCTGATATAGTGCATGTGTATCTCTACATGCTTGGTCCTTTGCTTGGTAACTATATCTGTGGATATATTAATAGCACTTTTATTGTCACAAAAGATAATAGTGGAAAAATTACTACCAAGCTCAAACTCTGAAATAATGCCTTGCAACCAAACAGCTTGGATGCAAGCATTCACCGCTCCTCGATACTCGACCTCTGCTGAAGACAATTCTATGGCGGCCTGCTTTTTGCTATATCAGAAAATGGGGCTGCCACTAAAAATGAAGACATATCCAAAAGTTGACTTTCGATCAATAGAATCACCCACCCAATCAGAATCTATGTATCCAACCAGCTCTAGCTCGGAGTTTGTATCATAGTGAATGTCGTAGGTCCTAGTTCCCTAAATGTACTGGAGGATCCTCTTGGCTGCCTTCCAATGAATATCATGGGGCTGCTGCATGTATATTGATATATCATTCATGGCATAATATATATCAGGTTGAGAATGAGTCAAGTACAACAAGCTACCAATCAGCTGTCGATAAATAGTGCAGTCCATGGGAGGTGTTCTTTTTCCTTCTTCAAGGTTGATCCATGAAAGGAAAGGGAATGGAGAAGATATACATTCAGCCATGTTAAAATTTAATAACAGGTATGATATGTATTTGGACTAAGTGACCATTATCCCATCATCATTTTGCTCAATTTCGAGCCCCAAAAATTGTTTTAAGAGCCCCAAATCGCTCATTTCAAATGCATTGTGGAGAGCAGTTTTGATGACTAAAATAGAAGCAACTGTGTTACCTGTGATCAGTAAGTCATCAACATATAAAAAAATAATAATAAAATGACTATCATACTATTTTATATATACATTTGGATCTTATTTACACCTTTGGAAGTTTTGCGAGAGAAGGAAGGAATCCATCTTGGAATACCATTCTCTTGGGGCCTGTTTTAACCTGTATAGTGACTTCTTTAGCTTGCAAACCAAAGATGGATCATAAATGTAGCCCTTAGAATGATTCATGTATATCTCCTTGTGAATATATCCATGTATAAATTATGACTTAACATCCATATTATGCACTTCCCAGTGCTTAGATGTTGAAATTTCCAAAACTAGGCGGATGGAGTCCATTTTTTTAACCGGTGCAAAAGTCTCATGGTACTCCACACCTTGAACCTGGGAGAAAATTTGTCCACCAGCCTTGCATTATATTTTTAGGTGTTTCTATCTATAGCAACCTTATTCTGAAACACCTACTTGCATTGAACCAATTTCCTTCTCAGAGGAAGAGAAACTAGCTCCCAAGTAGTGTTTTTCTGAAGAGAATTCATCTCTTCATCCATGGAAACTTGCCATCTTGGATCCTTCAGAGCATAGTAGTAATAATTAGGGTTTGAAATTATCATTAAATAAAAATATTCGGATAGCAAATAATCAAGAAAAGAGAGTGCAATACCTTCTCTTTGGAAATCAGACCGGGTTCTCCTTAGATCGTCTGAATTTCTAATCTTATCTCCTGCGGAGGAGAGTGTCTGTCGGGCCTGTGTTGGGAGATGATTTTGTACATCATGTCTTGATTCAGCATCTTATTTTTTCTGTACACTGATATCAGAAATAATAGGATCCAAATCAGGGTCATCACCCCCAATTTCATCATCCAAATATTCAGTAGAATAGGAAGGAAATTCAGCACTTTTCTCCTTCACTAGTTCCACCTCCTGAAGAGGCTCATCGAACTTGACACTCCTTTCAATGATGATATATTTTGTTTTGATATCCAAAATATTGAAAACTTTTGATTCATCAATATACCCAATAAAAATACATTCTATTATTTGTGGTTGCAAAGCCCTCCTTTTGTCAAGTAGAATTCGGCCCCATGTAGTGGACCCAAACAACCGCAGATTTGACACATCCGACTGGTGTCTGAAGTATGCTTCGAAAGGGGTCTTCCCTTTCATGAATGAGTGTGGCACTCTATTCTAAATGTATTCTGTAGCATTCATGGCTTCATCCCACAAATTTTTATCCAACTTCTTTGAGTCCAACATACAGGTGGTCATCTCCTTGAGAGACCGATTCTTCCTCTCCGCTACACCGTTCTGCTGGGGAGTGTATGGAATTGAATGCTGGACCTGAATACCACTTTGGGAGCATATGTTCAAAAATTAATCATTGACATACTCCCAACTATTATCATATCTCAAGGTCTTGATCTTTTGGCCAAATGCATTCTTAAGCAAGGCCTTCAATTCAGTGAAATTTTCACAAACTCCAGACTTCTTTTTGATAAAGAAGACCCATGTGTACTTGGAAAAATAATCAATAAAATTTAGAAAATACCTAGATATATTCATGGATGTGATAGGCATGGGACCATTGATATCAAAATGTACCAGTCCCAAGATGCATGTAGCTTGGCTTGCCTTCCCCTGATCGAACTTGTGCTCAGGGTGCTTTCCAACAACACAGCCTTGCAAATTCCAGTGGCTGCCTTGATGACCGGGAGGCCTTAAAACATGAAATTTTTCTGTAATTGATGCAAGTATTTGAATTTGATATGGCTGAACCTATCATGCCATAGTATACTAACTTCATTTCCATGAGTCAGCAGTGCGGTGGGCTTTGCATCCGCCACAAAATGGGAAAATTCATAGGCTTTTGCATGATAGTTTGCAAGGCCTTTTGCGACAAGTTTGCTGGATGCAAGTTCCATGATCTCTACATCATTTAGGATGAAGGATAATCTCTTGGGAACTCCCATATGTGTCATTTGATAAACAATCAGGAGGTTTGATGCTAAAGACGGTACATATAAAACATTTGAAAAATAGCCATTCTCAAGATCAACAGTACCTTGTCCTTCTGAAATGATGGTGGAGTCATCTCCCATGTGGATGGGGATGGATTTTCTGATATCCAAAGATGAGAAGGAGTCTCTTTCAGTCATCATGTGCTTTAGAGCTCCAGAATCTATCAAGGGTGCTTTGGACTTCGAAGTACTTTCCATGAGGGCATGACCTCTTTCATGTTGTGGTTCCTGATCTTGTCGATCTCTCCTCTGAAAGATTTCCAAAAGATTGATCTGATTTCTCTCAAGGATAGAGATTGCTTCATCAAGTTTCTTCTTCATGCAGGCATGTTCAAGGTGGAAGCCCTTCCCTGATTATGAACACTTGACTTTTTCCTTTCCATGATGCCATTTTCATTTGTTCTTCTTTGAGTCGAAAGACTCATCCTGATGTTGGTTTTCAACTTTAGGCTTAGGAACTTTGAATTTAGCTTTTGGGTTCTTCTATGGATTTCCTTTACCATTCATATCTTTGGGCCCCGAGACATGGAGGGCTTGATCACGGGAGGATCTGATGATCCCCATCTAGATAAGCTTATCATGTTCACTTGTTAGGGACTCAATGAAGGCATTGAGTGAAGGCATCTTCCATACAGGGGTTGTGAGATTCCTCGCATAGAATATAGAGACAAAAAATGAATAATCAGCTACAAGGCTGGAGAGTATGGTGAGGATGAGCTTATCATCCTCCTTCTCCACTTTGCATTGCTTCAATAGTAAGATAATGTGCTTGAACTTTGTAAAAAAGTAATTCAAGGTCTCGAAATTGGAAGGATGGAAAGACATCAAATCATTCTCAAGATGGTATACTCTCAAATCATCCTGATTTCCATACAGGGTTTCCAATTTGTCCTAGATTTTCTTTGGAGTCTTCAAAACCAAAAGATGGAAAAGAAGATCCTGGGAAATAGAGAGGCACAAGAATCCGAATACTTCATATTTATTGTTCAAGAATCTAGCTTTGTCTGTCACAAAAGCAGGCTCTTCTTCAGTTTCCATAGTGACCCTAGAGAAACCTCTAGCATGTAGCTGGATTTCCATGTCTCCTTTCCATGAGTGGAAATTCAACGGAGTCAAGATTTCTACGAAAGAATCCATCTGAAATTGCTGGAGCGAATGCTTTCACCTGTTAAAAACCTGAAAATCATAACAAAAGGGGCACCGTAAGGTCAGACATCCTGCACATTTTAGGCTTTCATCACACCCAGCATAGTCATTCAAGCAATATTGATCAACAATTTCCTTACTTAGGGTATTAAGTGGTAAGCCTTGGCTTCTGGTGTACTACTGGAATTTTTGAGCTTTGCTCAATTTTTCATGCAAGATCTATCAAAAATCTTATTTTTGAGAGATGAGCTTCATCCCACCGTGATATTTGATACCATATTAATTTGTCATAGTGGTATATGATCTGAAAGCACAGTCTGACAAAGAATACATACATATAATCATAAAATTGGCAAAATGATGCTGCAATGGAAGTAGCAGCTCTGTATAATCAAATGAATAATGAATAATACAATGCAATGATCATGCCAGAAGCATGAATTCCAATACAATTCGAATTCCCAAGGAGGTCATTCGAATTGAATGAGTGAGTCTAGCTTAATTGAATGTAATCCACATTGAACACTCAAGTTAACCACTGATCAAAACCCTAATTGACTCAAATGAGTCCTAATTTAAGTCAAAGTGTAATAAATGACTGAGTCTAACTGAAGGTATCTCAGACACATGTCACTGCAAGCCAACCAACAAGTGGTAGCGCATCAATGAATCCAATGAACCTCGATGAGGTTAATTGAAGTGTAACTGACCATCAGAAGTGGTTGGAGGCACCCCTGTTGACTCCAGTTCATTAAATATTAATTAAATAATCAATTTAATGAAAGGAGGCACCTTCACTACTCTGTTTAACTAATTGTAACCATCAGTTATCAATTAAGTGCATTTATGACACTAAGATCACCCCCGAAGTGCTCTAGTTAGCCTCCTCGAATGAAGGATAAGGCTTAGTTGGCCTCCTTGACTGAAGGTAGGCATGGGTGTGCTCATGCTGATGTCATATAGTGCTCCTCTGATGTCAATTAAGTCAACAAAACTTAGTATAGTGGTTTAACTAGGCCAAATTAACCAAAATGAGTGTGTATGGTGGTAAATTTCTCCAACATGGAGTACATAACTCCTCGAGAGGATGTGTTTGAGAAAGATGGAGCCTCTAGAAGGATGTATATGGGTACATCGCTTTTCTCCCAACCCGATAGGCACTGATATGAATCACTAGGGATTCCTGGGATGTAATACATCTGGATAGACTTCCTTCTACACACTGTCACACTGTTGTAATCTCACAGATCAGATAAGGTTACCAATAATATATACCAAAACATACATACATAATAGAGACAAGAGATAAGAACAAGTAGAGGAAATAACAGATTATATTAGCATGAATGGGTCCATACAATACAGAGAATTGAACCGAGTTCTCATCTGGCTCAATAGCCTAATATATATGATTTACAAACAGTTACAAAATAAATACCTATCAGTTTGGTGAACCGACATGACCTTAGGTGGCCGAACTAATCTCTAGTTTAGTAGGTTGACCGACTTAGTTAGCTGATCGACTAAGTCAGCTATCATTCAAGTTGACTTACTGACTTGCTCCTCCAACATCTCCTCCATGGACAAAACATTTCTTCGTCCTGAATAAATAGGGAGGTAAAAAAATATTCCTATCTGTCTTAGTAGTCATTATGATGTGCTTGGTATTCATGGGCTGTGAAGTCTGATGGTCGGTCTTTTCTGTACACAACCTTCAAAAATTGTTGGGGCTGTCACTGCTAGGTGATGTTGGAAATATGTCCAACTTTGCAATATTTTCTAGATGTTGATGGTGAGTGTATTAATGGTGGATGTGATGTTCTGGCTAGAACACTTGAGTGTGCGTTAATGGAGAATTTCTTTCGGTGCTCGAGGTCCTGAATGTGCGATGGGACTATCGAGATCATCAGTCGATGTCAGTTATGAAAATGGTTGATGCAATTACGTTGATGGGCATGATGTCGGTTGTCAAAGTGGTAATTTTCTGTCATAGTTTTCTGCATGTATGGTATTATTTTGCATTTTTGCTTTTTAGATTTTTATAGTTTTTGTTTAACTGTTATGGTCGTTATATGATTTTTTTTCGCTTTTTAGTTGGGATCCATTAACGAGTTTCCGAAATATTATTCCTTGTAACATCCTTAGTCATACTGATCCATTGGTATGTATATTTTCAACAACATAGGGTCCCATCCATTATGTATGTAGCTTTTTAGGTTTACCTTTTACCCAACTATTGTATAGTAAAGCAAGATCTCCCACCAACAAGTTTTTGTTTTTGATGTTTTTGTCGTGCCATGATTTTTGTTGCTATTTCTGGATTTCTTGGTGTTGTATTGCCATTAGTCAGCATTCTTTGAGTTTACTTAGTTGCAATAGTCGGTCCTTTATTCCTTATTCGACATCGACATGTAGGATCTCTGCAATAATAGGTTTTTGTTGTTGAAAGTGTAATGGAACTATTGCTTCTTGTCCATAGACTAGTCAAAATGGGGTTTGGTCAGTCGAGCATTTATATGTTGTTCTATATGCCAATAATACTATAGGTATTTTCTCATCCCAGTCGTCCTTGTCAGCATTACATATTTTCGTTAATCCTTTTGTTAATGTTTTATTAAATGCTTTAATTGCTCCATTCGATTGAGGATGGTATGCTGTAATCCGACGGTGTTCGATTTGGAACTGGTCGGTTAGGGTTTTGATAGTTTTATTGATAAAGTGTGTTCCCTGGTCGCTAATTAGGGTTAGTGGAAATCGAAATATGGTGATGATATTCTCATAAATAAACTTAGCAGTTATATCACTAGAACATGTGTCGACTGGTTCTGCCTCTTCCCATTTGGTTTCATATTCGACTACAGTTATGATATACCTCACTCCTGTCCTTTTTGTTGGTATAGGAAATGGTCCTATGAAGTCTATGGCCCAAATTTCAAATGTCAAACTTGGTTTTACTGATATCAAAGGCATTTTTGTACTAGGTAGGGGTTGACCTAGTCATTGACATCTGTCACATTGACTTACAAAATTTTTGCAATCTCTGTGAAGTGTTGGCCACCATAACCCTGACTATTGGATTTTCTTTGTAGTTGTATCTACTTGGAAATGTCCTCCTGTAGGTCCATAGTGTGCTTCATGTATAATTTTGTCTCTTTAATTTTCTAGTAAACACCTTTTGAGGATGTCATCTAATCTCATCTTGTAAAGAAATCCATTTATCAGACTGTATGGTGTAGCTTTCATATCTAGGATTTGTTTCTTCTTTGTACTCATTCCTTCTGGTGCTTGTCCATCTTCTAAGAACTGGGTTATTTCCTCTAACTCTACTGGGACTACTTCTATCTGAAATATATGTGCATTTGGTAAGTCAACTTGGACTCCTGTCGACTCCTCTCCTGTGTCGATTCGGGATAAATGGTCGGGACCTACATTTAACTTACCTGGTCTGACAACAACTTCGAATTTGAATTCTTGAAATAGAAGTAGCCATTGACAAATCCTTCCATGGTGTAGAGGTTTATTGACAAGGTACTTAAGTTCTTTATGGTCAGTATAGAATATAAATGGGTTAGCTAGAAGATAATGTCGATATTTTTGTAGTGCAAAGACCATTCCTAATGCTTCTGTTTCTCTTGTCGAATAATTTCTTTCAACCTTGTTTAATTTTCTTCTACTGTAAACTATAGGATAATCCATTCCATCATCTCTTGGTTGAGTTGAGATTGCTCCTATTGCTAGGCCTGATGCATCAATATGAACATGGAATTTGATCGACCAGTTTGGAAACCTTAGGATTGGTGCTTCGACTAGTTTTCTTTTTAATTTTTCAAACGATATATGGAACTCCTTTGTTCAGTTGAATTATTTATCTTCCTTTAATAGTTCTTCGATTGGATAGGTCATATCTAAATAATATCTTATGAATTTTCTATAATGTCCTGTGTGGCCAAGTAACACCCTGACTTGTTTTGGGTTTACTGGTGGTTTTAGGTCGAGGATAATTTTTATTTTTGCAAAGTCGACCTTAATACCTTCTTCACAAACAATGTTCCCTAATAATATCCCTATGGGGGTCACAAATATGCATTTCCTGGTGTTTAGGGATAGTTGAATTTGTCAACATCTCTCCAACATAAGCCTTAGCCGCTTGCAATGGTATTTTAACATGGAGTATATTGTCCAATCATCAAAGTATATTTCCATGGTCTTGTAAATATATTCTTGAATTTTTTTGACAACAATTCTAGAAAATACTGCAGGTGCATTTTTTAATCCAAAAGGCATAACCTTATAAGCAAATGAGCCAAATTCACATACAAATGTTGTTTTTTTCTAATCCTCTTTAGCTATTGGCACTTAGTTATAACGTGAGAATCCATCTGTAAATGAGTAGCATTCATGTCCTTCAACCTCATTTAATATTTCATTTGCATAAGGAGTTGGAAATGGGTCTGTCAGTGTCACTTTATTTAGTTCTCTGAAGTCGACACAAATTCTTAGTTTGGTCAGATCATGTTTCTTAGGTTGGACTACCATTGGACTTGCCCATTCTGATTGGTCAATAGGATAGATGATGCCTGCTGCAAGCTTGTTATTAATTTCCTTTTTGACTATCTCTTTGTATTTGTGAGCTAGCTTATATGACCTTTTCTTCACTGGTCGAACATCAGGTTTAGTGTCCATTTTTCATTTCACCCATTTCATGGACTAATCCTTTGAAGTCTTTATAATATCTAGCAAATACATCTTGGAACTCTTTTAATAGGTTCACTACTTTCGTTGTCTATTCTTCATTCTAGTAGTCTCCAATCTTGGCCATTTTTGGTCGGTCATTATTTGAGATGTCGAATTCTCTAGTTTTGACTTTAGCATCTAGCCATTCTGGACCTTTGGCTTCATTGATTGGTCGGATTCCTTCTTTAAACTGGGAGAATGTGGCAGGAAATTCAGCTGTAGTCATTCTGTCGGTATCCTCTTTGTTGGTTGTTTCAACTTTAAGGACTGTACGAATAGGTTTGGTCGTTTCGACATGGTTTGATTTCCATCTAAATATTTTCCCTTCTGTATTTTCATTTTATAACTGTAGTCTTGTCAACTAAGGTATTGTTCCGGTTTGTATATTGTTACAGTTCCTTGTCTGTTGGTTATCTTTTAAGGGTTTATTTTCTGTCGGTTGTATAAATTCTTTAATTTGTTTTCCTGTTTCGACCATCTTTTCATTTTGTGGGATAAAGTTGAAATCTTTAATGAAATTTTCTCTGAGTTCATGCCATAAGAATGTTTCACCTCTAGCTTCTTCCATTTTATACCATTTGTTTGGTAAGTCGGTGAGGGTTGATGGAAACAGGTGTGGCCATGCTAGTTCATCCTTGTATCCAAGTCTTCTCCATTATTTTTCACATGTCTTAATATGATCTTCTAGATTCTGTCCTTGAATGAATATGGGTATCTGAGCTTGTTTGGTTAACTTCTTTCCTCCAAACCTTTCGACAAAGTAAGTTTAATCTACTGACCAGGTTTGCAATTTTTTCTGATGGGTATCCCACCATCTAGCAACTTGTCCTATAAAAGTTTCTACTAAACTTTGTAGTTGACCATGTTCACCAATATTTTTGGAAACTTGTTTTATGTGCATGACTGGTGATTCTCTTTCCTTATATATTGGTACTTGTGTAGTATTTACATTGGTAGGTTTTAAAGTAGGGTATTCACTAATTTTCTTCTCAAAGATTTTTGGGACAATGGACACTATGAAGCACTGTTGGGTGGGATTTTTATGTACTTTTTGAATATTCCAACACCCTCTTGCTTGTGTTTCGTAGTTCTCATCTTCCTAATCATATAATTTTTCTTTTGAATTATAACCGACTGAGTCTTGATTACCTAAGTAGAGTTCACCATATGTGTTAGGTTCTATGTAATATTCGTTATTCTATATCTAGTAGAGTTATCGGATATCAAATTATTCATCGATAGGTTCTATCTATGGTTCTCCTTGGGATGGATGAATAGGTACAATGAAATTTTGTCCATTTCCTTTTAGATTGATTCTCTCTTTGTCTAGGGATATCGATGCTTTCATCTTTCGACCCCAAGGTCGATCCACTAACGCTAGGAAGGGACTGGATCCTTCCTTAGGGTCAATGATTTCAAAGTCGACTTTGGTTGAGATTCCTTTTATAGTTGTGTCAACATTTTCCCAAACTCCAATAGGTTCAATTAGGCCATGGTCGGCTAGTTTGAGGTATATTCCTGACTCATATAGTCGAGGTCTGCCCATTTGTTCCCAGGTGTCATGAGTCATGATGTTTACTTGTGATCCAAAGTCGAGCACTACTTGTTGGACATGGTATCCTTCAATTTCCAGGTCGACAAGTGGGTTGGCATCACTTTTATGTTTTTGATTTAAACTGCAGATATTAATGGTTTGTTTTTCGATGTTGTTGTGTTTTATTTTATATAGAAAATTGATGAATTGGGATACTGAGTTGTATTTTTGTATGAGCTGTATTAATTCTTTTATTGTGTTATGTCGATTGTCATTAGTCTCTTCCTGTCGTGCAAATTATTTGAATACATTTGTTGCTTCTTTATATGTTTGTTTTTCTTTAAGTGGATCAGGGTAGACATTATTCTCTTTTATTTTGCTAATTTTTGGGTTATCACTTCCTGTTTTTGTCCCTTGTCGGGTTACAATATGCAAATTATTTGTGTTTATTACATCATTTTTTTGCACACACGACAAGACATTAACATTTTTATTTTTATTTATTTTATCCTGCATGGTAGGGAAATCCTCTAGTGAGTGATACCCTACTCCACAATGAGTACAAAATTTGAGGTTATTTTTGTCCTTGTATGGACAGTCTGCATACCGATGTCCCTCCTTATAACATGTAAAGCATTGGATGGGTCAACGTGGTTGGTTGTCTCAATTTCCAGAGAATCGACCTCGACCTCCATATCCTCCACATCCATTGTCATACCGACGCTCGTATCTTTGACCTTCATATCTCTGATTGTTCTGATCGTTTGGTAAGTTGTTTTGCTCATTATTTTGTGCAACTGCAGTGGCCTGGTAGACTGCATGATAATTCTGTCGGTTCTTTAGGTTCAGATGGCATTCGGCCGTGTTATGATTCTTTGTTTTGTAGATTGCACACCAAGATGCCTTGCCATTCTTTATGTTGAACGGGAAATCTTTTGTTGCGTGGTCCTCATGCTCTTGGCAGATGTCGCAAAAAACATTTCATCTACATGAATCGAACATCTTGTCGGCTGATTTCCTGTCGACAATTGTCTTTTGAATGTCCGAACGTCGAGCACTTCATGCACCATATATCCTGACTTTTGAGGTTTAATTCTTTTAATGAATTTTGCACGATCTCAAGATGTTCTTCTAGTCTGTGATCAATGGAGTATGTTTGTATGTCCTCATCCATTTCCACTTGGAGATATTTTGTAAGCACATCTTCGTAAGACTTGAATATTTCCAGACTTATGTGTCGACGAATTTTCTAAGATAAACTTGCAAGAAACCACTGGATTAATAATTTTTCATCTATAACATAGTATAGTTGGCTAAGAAGGTCTTTCCATCCCTTATCATAATTGCAGGCAGTTTCTCCTGGCTTCTGCGATGTTTTTTTTAATTTCTTTGCTACCAAATGTTTTGCATCTGGAGTTTTGAAAAATGATAGAAATTGCGCTTTGATCTCAGCTTTGGTTGCTCGAGGTTGTCTTTCAGAAAAAGGTCATACACGAAGTTAATTCCCTTTTCCTCAAGGCACCGATGAACTGTGCCATTTGACTGTCTTTTTCCGTAACTTGGTTATTCTCCCAAGTTGACTCATAGATGAACCAGTGTCGTCTGGGGTCCTCATCCCCCTCATATAGAGGAATGTGTGTTGAACCGTGACCCATGTCAGAATCACTATCGCTACTTTCAGGAGGTGGCAGTGGTGGAGGTGGGGGTGGAGGTGGTGGGGTTATTTTCGTATTCCTCTCTGCAGAACTATCATCGGTAGAAATTTCATATCCGTTGGTTGTTTTTGTCGTTTCGTCTCTGATCAGCAGTTAGTTGATTTTGACTTCTTTTGTCAATGTCCAATTGTAGTTACCTGTCCGTAGTTATAAATGTTCTATGTCCTCCAAAGATGTATTTGGAAGGGGGGGTGCTCCTTCATGTGTTGATAAAAGTAAGTGGATACTTCGGTTGGAGGGTACCGCTTGAAAGGTAACCTAATTTCCTTCTTCTGGTCGATGGATAATGATGTGTCTTCTAGTGTATGTCTCTTCGTCTAGTCGGCTCCATATAAAAAATTCATCAGCTCCTATTCGGAGGTCCTCTTCGACAATAGTTTGTATTTGGGTATGTGGATTCAATGGAGATAGAGTTGTTCCTTCTTGGGGAGCTTCTAATTGAAGAGATTCTGGCTGCTCTATCCACAGTTCTTCTTCTGTAGGGGACGCCTCTTCTTCCATGCCTTCTTCTTGTCGGTCATGACCCGACTCTGGTGGATTTCTTTCTTGGGTCATCACCCTAGTACTCATTCCTCTGTGCAGAGCTAAGGCTCTTTCTCTTGTTTCTTCCCTCCTTTGTTGTCTCTCTTCCCTCTCTATTTTCTAAACGTCCGACATACCTTTGTGTGATACTATCTTCTTGATTTCCCTTTTGGTCGACTTCTCATTATTGGTGATTGGTATCTACTTTTAGTCGACTAGAATCCACTCCACTTTATCGTGACATATGACCAGCTACCCCCCCATAGCCTACCCGATGCTTTAGAAATCCCGGATAGTTTGGTCTACTTTCTTAGGAAGTATTCCCACTCCCTTTCTGCAATGAATTTTTTCCACCTCTTTTGATTTTCTGCCCAGTTAGGGTTTAATGGCGATCCGTGAAGTGATGGATGAGGTTCGACAATATGACCCACTCCCTTCTCGATCAGGAACTTAAATAGCAAGGGGACTATCACAAGAGTGGGGGATCCATGAAGAGAATAATGCCTAGGTATTATGGTGTCCAGAAAATAAGTGTCTGAGAATTGGTAAGCACTGGGAGGAGGTGCTGAGATGTCAAGGAGATTTTCCATTAAGCACCCAGAGAGAGGTGTTGGGATCTGGAGCAGGGCTACCCATCTCATTTGAGAGATGCTATATATATATGTATTTTTTTTACTTAGCAACTTTTGTTGTTGTTTATTTTTTGTTAATACACATGAGCATATAATGTAGACATGGGTTTGAAAATATTTTTATAGATTGCATCCTAAATGAATGAATCTGACATGTGAATTAATTCGAAGTCGTGGTGTTCAGAAGGGAAGCACCTGAGCTTGGTGAACACCAAGAGGAAGTGTTATGCTCTGAAGTAGAGCTATCAGACCTTGGTTGAGAGGTATTTTCAGGTGATACAAGGCTTGCAAAAAATTGGCTACCTTTTAATGCATGCCTATGTGTGGGGTGGGGCAGGGTTGTGGGTGCCATGGTTGTATAAATCCAAGTCGGATACATGTGGAACCGAAAAATATACTTATGCAAATAAGTATTTGTATTACTTGCTGATTTTATGTCAATATACATGTGCATATGATTTATCCATGATTTTTGGAAAAACAAATCTTGTGACATTGACATGAGAATTGACTCCTTGCTTGGGGCTTGAGCATAGTTATTGTTGGATGCCAAATACAATGGCTATGTTCCAAGTTGTGGAGAAGCACTACAACCCTGAAGAGGCTACATGGGAGATGGAGGATGTCATGCGGTTGGTGCATACATCCCTTTCTTATGTTCCATTTTGCAGAGCACTGAAGGTGGTACTAGTGTATCATTTTTTGTTAAGTTGTAAAGCACCGAGGACAGTGTTGTTGTAAGGGGGAGTGTTGTTCAAGATATCACACCCTTGTAACCATGGGTCTGGGGTTACCAACTTACTACTAACTTGCATACAATCAACCTTTTACAAAAAATGGAAAGAGAATAGGAATAAAATATTGACTTACCCAATTAGCGACGGTTGATCCAAGCTTGATCTTCTCTCGCTCCACTTCTTTACAAAGCTTCTAGGGATGCACTTCTCCACCTGCAAAGAGAAAATCCTTCAACTAATATCTCATGCATATATATATTAGAGGTTAGATGAAAAGCATATAAATATTATAATCAAACGTATTCATTAAAACAAATATACATGAAATAGACACAATGCAAGATTGGAAGAATAATTCTCTTTATTAACAAGTGGTGAATAAGATAAGAGTACAACCTAGCTTCTGACACAAGGAATCCTATGCAACCAAAGGACTCTGAGTTTTGCTGCTCCAAGATTCTAAAGATATACCACCAGCATAACTTTTCTCTCCAAAATTGATTGATTATCCCCCACCCTAAGGCCTCTATTTATACTTTGGGGAATAGAGTGGTTTCGAAGGTCGGAATGGTTGAGATGGTTGGGATAGTTATGGATTATTCCCCAACTAATATTATCTAATCTTGATTTATATTATATAATGTTGAATTAAGGTATACATGGGTATTAATATAGGAAACTCGTGTATGATACGTGAGTTTCTCAAAGGGAACTAGCGTATGCAAGTATATGCGGGTTGCAATGCAAATACTCACATTTGATATGCGAGTTGCAATGCATATAGTGCAACCCAAAACTCATAATAAAAATATATAAGGATGGTTTGAGGATAATTCATCAAAGGTCATGTCCATCTATAGTGTTTTGGCCACCTCAATCCAAATTTGTCATTTTCTATACCAACATGAGGAATATCAATACTCGGATGAAGAAGTACCATTTTGGCTGATAATAGATGCCCCTTAATGTGTGAGGTTAGAGGAAAGCGATGACCGAAATACATTATAATCATTATCTTGGAGAACTCAGAAGTCCAAAGAAGCAGAGAAAGTACCTGAAACAAATACATATCAATGTCATATACAAAATTATATCTGAGGATTCCATGTTCAATATACTAGAACACTAGCTCCATTACAATATTTGATTACATCATATGATACAGGTACAAGACCACGGATATTACAAAGGTGGACTGAAGCCACAATGTACAATGATGATTCTTCAAAATATGAAAATTGTGTTGGTGAACACAAGAAAATCTTGCGCAACTTAGGTTATAGATATGAACCTAAGGTCTTCCTCAAAATCCAAAGGAACCAGTAGAATTCAGACCATGTGAATAGATGTGTCGAAGTTGAACATGGATAGGAATCAATAGATTATCAATCAATAGGTGATAATTGACAACTAAAGAAAAATAATTCACCAATGATGAAAGTGAATCCTAGGGTGCCATCGTAAAAAACACTAGGTCTTCATCTTCAGGAAGTACTAATGAGAAACCATGCTGTGATGAGGAAGGAAATAGATCCTCCAAAGGATCACAAGAGTGACTAGGAAAAGGAGCGTAGACACAGGTGATATCATATAGGATAATGATGGAATCAGGATAATAAGTAGAAACATGGATAAATCCTTGGACAGTGAGCACGACACAAAGATTACCCAAGGCAGATTTTAATTTGTAGATAATACAACTAGACTTATCTATAATCTAGGAGACATGATCATATTCCCCAGGCATAAGTGACAAGTGGATGAGTAAGAAACTTGAAGTGATAGATGAACTGAAAGTGTACACTAAGACATGAGTATCAGAAAAATTAGAGAGTGCTATGTTCAAGGAGGACATGCTTCCACCAACTGTAACCCAAAAATAAAACTTCTTCCTTATATTTCCTGTTAAATTTTAATGAGTCCAAGAAATTCAATTTAGGCCTCTCTTCATTTTTGACAAGCTTGAAGAGAAGAGGGAACAATTCTTGATAATGTTACCTATTCGTGGATTTTACGAGCCCAAACTAGTACATGCTCGTTTGGTGTTTTCATGTTTAGATAGTCTGAAAAATCCAAAAAAGACTCCAGGGGGGTCTCTTGAAGCTAAAAAAGTATAAAAGATACCTCAGAAGAACTCTCTTAACTTCTAAAGAATAAAAGGTGAACCTTTTTTGTACTTAGTTAGGGAGGTCTGAAAAAGGTTAAATTACCACCTACCTAATGCTCCTTCAAAAACAACATATAGCTTGAGTTTTATGAGTGTGAAGGAAAGAAATATCACTTAGAAAGATCCATTTGATTACGAGGAATGAGGATTACAATAGTAAACTCAATGCTTTGTTTTTGGTGTTTAACGAGCATGACAAAGACATAATGTACACTCAAAATATTTTTCATGTTCAGGTCCAGAGCACAAAAAAGAGAAAACTAAGCTCATACTGGACATTCCTTTTCCGTAAATTTAGTCCCTCGTGTTCGGAAAAGCAATAAACTTATGCTTGAGAATACTCTTCTCAATTCTGTAGAAAAGAGAGTGATCCTCTCTCGTATTATTCCACATGGTCCGAGAAAGAGAACCTACCACCAATGTGGATGCCCATTCATATATTATTAACGAGCCTGAATGCACAAGTTTACTTAGCAGTCAATTCTATTTTAAGGAGTTATACCTGGGCCTAAAGAAACTCCATAAGGGTGGGGAGCCTTATAAAGAAGATAGCTTGTAAAAAGAGACCAAAATGGGGTTCAATTTGGCGTGAAAAATAGCTAAGAAGGCTCTCCTAAACCTACGACAAATGCGACATGAGTACCAAAAGACAATGAATGTGTTCTAAGCTAGGGTACTCATGGAAGGAAAGTCCTATCCATAGAAGAGAAATGGTATAGAAAAGGTACTAATGGCTGAATACCATACTCTGTGTTCAAAAGTAGTAATCCTAGGGTTAAGGCGGATTAGGTATAAATGAAAAAATGCATATAAATGACCAAAATCCTACCCTACATGAGTGAAAAACAATGTTAAGTGACCTTGGAATTGTTACATTAGGAAAAATACATGGTATTAGTGTTATTTTGATAAAAAATTAAAAACTATAGGTTAAAAATCCATATTTTGAAAATATTTCTATAAATAGTTCAAAATAGAAATAAAAAATAACCATTTGATATTTTTACCCAACATAGATAAGTTTAACCTCTGCCTTCAATCGCTCGGTGTGGACAACTCAGTGGACAATTTTCAAATCCGCAAATGACAGGTAAATCAGCTCATCGTTCTCTTTCATTTCATCCAAACAAATTTTAATTTTATGTAAAATTTGATGTTTTAAGCTGGTTGTAGGAAGGTCACGATGCATACGCGGGTATGCAACTTAGACAATCGCATACATGAATTTTATACATAAAGTGCCTGAAAGCGACCCGCGTATGATATGCGACATGTTCAAAGAACAGTCGCGTATACTGCGTGACATAGGAAAATGATATTTAGAGCTAAAATCAAAGTTTTTTGAATGAATTTAAAGTTTGAAAATTGCTTTATTGACACGCTAAAACATGGTGTTGGAGTGGAGGGAGAGGGAACATGAAGACATGGACCAAGATGCTCTTCAACGTGCCCCCACGGTGCATGCATTACGGCAAAGTGGGTTGCCTAAATTATTTTGTACCTCACCTATGCGATCCAATGTCTATTTACTGGAGTTTTTGATAAACTACTAGGAGCATTTGACCTACAAGATCAGATTCTAGATATTACACCGGAAGACATCTATTTCATATCGGGTTTGTAATGACGTGGAGCTCCTATCAACTTGGAAGGTATCGGCAGGGGGGGTGACCTTCTAAGTGTTCAGAACTACATTGACACATACTGTGTGTTTGGTACTGAAAAAAGGGATACTTGCATCCCTATTGTTCATATTCACAGCTTTCCATTATAGGTGTTGGTAAGCACAATAGTGAGGGTTGCAGGATCATCATCACTTCATCTTGCAACTCGATACCAAATGAGAATTGTGGTGGAATTTCTACAGGGGGCTTTGTTTGATTGGTGTTCGGGAGTGATATCGATAATGAAGAAACAACTCTCTGACTGCAAGAGAGGCCAACGAAAGAACTTTGGTTATTCTAGCATATTAGTGGCCTTTTTCTTTGAGAGAGTGCCCGGTCTGAGCCATGCAGTTCCTCTACCAATTTTCTCTCCCCTTCAGCCTAGACTGAGTAGGTGGGGAGAAATATTCCTCCACCAAGGTGGCGGTAGATTGGTTCAGAGTTTTTACGATGATGACTTCTACCTATGGTGGGAGCAACAAATACTAGCATTGTAGCAGTTTCCATATGCTGAGTTGGATTTCCGGGGTGACAATGACCTTGTCCTCCCTCCCAAAGGAGTAGGAGGAGCGTTAGGTATTTTGGTTTTTCAAGTTTTAAATTTTTTTATGAATTTTTAATCATTACGATATATACATATGTATACAAGTTTTTAATCTTGTAAATGCTTAAAATGCAGATATTGGACCAGTTCACCTTGTTGGGAATCCTCGTATGTATGTGCGACCAGTGGTAGGAGATGATCATGGTTTGATTAGGGTTCTTGAGGGGAAGCTAGCCAGGATTACCCAAAGAGTACCTACTTTATGTATTGAGTAGATCCCTGCCATTATGCAGGAACTAGTGGTTGGTATCCCACCTATCTAGATACGCCTTATGAGAAGGGTAGCCAGAGTAGTGCTTGTTTACATAGATGTCACTAAGGCTGCTGCAGCTGAACAAGCTGAAGAAGCCCGAGAGCAGGGTGACCAGGATGACCAAGATGAGCAGGGTGACCAGGGTGGTCAGGATGACCATGGTGGTTAGGATGACCATAGTGGTCAAGATTAGACCTAGGGGCATTTTATGGATTACGATCCAAATTTTGTATAGTTTTTGTATATTATATAGTTATGACGGGATCTGAGGATCAAAAACTCAACCTATATATATGGACAGATATTCACACACACACACACACACACACACACACACACACACATATTTCTGATTTATTTACATGTGTTTTTTCAATGTGTCTGTTGTGTATTTTTATGAAATATGTATTAAATTCCAATCCAAAATATAATTCACATATGCATTAGTTAAGGAATTTTGATTTCTTGGAATATGAGTAAATGTAATAAAATACAAATTTATTTCCAATAACGTAACTTGCATAAACTGATGTAGTAGAATAGGGTTTCACACCTGATAAGCTTGATTGAGCTAGGAAACTATAATTTGAGAGTCAATCCTGACTTCCAGCTAGGTAATTCCACGTGACAAGGCACCCCATAAAATCTCAATGATGGCCTTGTACTCGGCCACATTATTGGTAGCAGGGCCTAGGAAAGCGCCTCTAGAGGCAACTAGCTGTCCTGAGGGTGAGTAAATAACCCATGTGACTGAAGCCAGGTTGCAAGTGTGATGACTAGCGCCATCTGCAAAACCTACGAACTACTCAGAAGACATCTATAACAACCAATAGATTATATAAGAACACAAATTGACGAACTATTGTACATAAAGTTACATACAATAAAAATACAAGAAAAAAGTGTGAAGCCTAAGTATTGTACTTTTTTAGGTAGAGCCCATTTCTAGGCTCAGGTAACTTATTTCCCTCGAAATCAGTTAATTCATATGCACCTTTCTTCAAAAATTTTGACACGACATAAGGTCCTAACCACATAGACCTGAATTTCCTTGCCACCAAGGGTTCTTTGTCCTGATCCCAAATCAAGACAAGCTCCCCTTCAGAAAAAATCCTAGGTTTGACACCGATTTATCGTACTGATTTTTTACCCTATTTTTATGAGCCTCGTTTTCTATCAGCGCATGCCTACGATGTTCATATATATGTTCTAAGTGTAACAAATATTCTTCCAACTCAGTCGTATCAGGTAGTACATGAATTTCAATCTTTAAAGATGGGATTTTGCATTCAACTGGGGTTACTGCTTCCATCCCATGAATGAGTTGGAAAGGAGAAAACCCTGTGGTAGTTTTTGCATTGGTCCAATAATCCCAAAGTGCAGGATACATCATGATGTTCCAATTTGATCGGGTTGTGTTAATAGTATGCTTGAGAATATTCTTCAAGGTCTTATTTACTACCTCGACTTGACCAGTCGCTTGCGGGTATAAAGAAGATGAATGTTCTTGTTTAAAACCTAGCATAGTGGTAAATTCAGTCATCATGCTGTTTTGGAAGTGACTACATGGTCGGTGACAATATCTTTAGGAATACCGAAATGTGAGATAATTTGGTTGAAAACAAAAAAAGCTGTAGTTTCCCTATTAGCTTTATAGGTGGGCATTTCCTTTGCCCATTTCGTGAAGTAATATACAGCGACAATGATGTATTTGTGCCCCCTAGCCGAAACTGGGTTGCACTTCACATAATCTATCCCCTGCTTAGTGAAGGGGCCCAGTGAGATGACGATAAATAATGAATCAGGATGCGACCGCATCTTAAGCTGACATGGATGACAACGCTTCATGGCTTCAACACAATATTTAAAGATCACGGGCCTGAAATAATCAGCATGTAAGATCTTCTAGGTCGTTGCTAACCCAGATAAATGACCCCCACATGCTTCACTATGGGAATCATTTAGGACAATCTTGGCCTCTTCATGGGTAAGACATCGATGCAAAACAGAGTCTACCCCTCTACGATATAAAGTATCTCCAATAATGAGGTAGTTTTTTGCATGTAAGTGTAACTTGCGCCGTTCTTCCCTCGAAAAGGTTGCATGGCACTTAAGATCCTGGAGATAGAAAAGTATATCTCCGTACCAAGGGTCAGAGGTGGAAATAAAAAATATGTGCTCATCTAGGAATGAGTCTTATTTAATGGATACATCTTCCTCGACCAGAAATTCGGCAATGAGCTTTGCAAAAACTAAGGATTTTTTGGATTTGGTGGATTGGAAATCTAATTCAAACTCCTGGAGAATGACTATCCATTTGTTGAATTTTCCTCCAACTATCTGTTGGGACAAAATATAATGGAAAGGATTAACATCTTCTACTATTTTTGTAGTCCTCAGTAAGATGTAGTGATGCAACCTATGAACGACATACATAGTTGCTAATGCCAACTTTTCGACATGGGAATACCTAATATCATGGCTAGCTAAAGCATGACTAAGATAGTAGACGACATGCTCTTGGATCTTATCATCCTCTTGGACCAGTACTACCCATATGGTCGACTCGGATGTGGCCAGATACAATATAAAATCTTGAGAGTAATCTGGCGGATGCAGTAAAGGTGCCGACAACAAAGATTTCTTTAATGACTCGAACACAAGTTGTGCGATTTCAGCCCATACAAATGGGATGTCCTGTTTCAATAGGCACATGAAACCTTTAGTGATATTGTAATAATTCATGATAAAACATCGAAGGAAGTTGGACTTCCCTTGCAGGCTTTGAAGCTTCCTGATGGAATGAGGAGGAGGAATATTTACTATGGGATCGACTTTCAAAGGATCCACCTGAATACCTTTGTTAGAAATAATGAACCTAAGAAGCCTACCCGAATCGACACAGAAAACACATTTGTGGGGATTCAAACGTATTTTCTAATGTCTACATATTTCAAAAATTAAAAGCAAGTGATCTGGGTGATCAATCCTCTTTCAAGAATGTGTTGGAAGATCACCTAGGTAGGGTTCAACAATAGACTTGATGTCATGAAAGGAAAAATTCATTGCCTGTTGAAAGGTAGCCCCTGCATTTTTCAATCCAAAAGGAATTTTATTGTATGCAAATGTACCCAAAGGACAAATGAAAGCTATTTTATGTTGGTCTTCCGGTTTAATTTGAATCTGATTATACTCAAAGAAACCATCCATAAAATAAAGGACTTCACTCCCTGCACAAGCATTAATGATTTTATCTATGAAGGTGTGGGGTAGTTATCCTTAGGACAGGCTTTTTTTAAATCATGAAAGTCAGTACAGACATGTATCATCCCTTTCTTTTTGTCGACAAGAACAAGATTAGATACCCATTCTGCCAAAGCTATCGGGTAAATGAAAACGTCTTTCAGCAGTTTTTCAACTTCAGCCTTAACAACTACCACTTTACGGGGATTGATAGGTCTAAGTTTTTTTCGAACTGGTTTGGCATCAGGATAGGTTCAGATTTCATGATCGACTATCGATGGATCTATTCCTGGAATCTCCTCATATGACTAGGAAAACACGTCATGAAATTCCTTAAATAAGGCTGTATAGATAGCAATCTCCTCCGGAGAGTAGTTTGCACCAATATATACATTTTCCATAATGTTTGGGTTTGTATAGATGTTGATAGGAATAGTAACGGAAATGTTTTCCATATTCCCCTCAACAAATATTTCCTCCCTAGGTAAGGGATTAATCGGTGTATTAGCATCATCTATCGGTCTCATATGGAACTCTTGATTTTCAATCCTGCTTAACTCTAGAAGAAAATAAGATCGATGGTGAAGATATTTGCAGATCTTATCTTGTCTGCACATAGCTTCCAGAATGGCTTCATCAGATGGAAAAACCATATCTAAGTAGTCTTCAGTATGCAAAGAGTTCTCTGCCCAAGGAGGCATATAGGATTTTTCCAGCTCCCCTAAGACTATGAGACGGACCAGAACAGGATCAACAACGGTATGAATGATAGCTTGATAAGCTAATTCTGCTGCCGATAAGGGAACTTTAGGTTCATGACAAGAAGAAAGAACCCAAAGGTCCTTTCTATCGACAACCGTTTCAATAGACTTCCCTACACTAGTAGAACCTAAGTAATTAATCAGAGTTGGAAAATCGAATGTGCCCATCAATGATGAATACATTCCAACCCCTAAGATCTCTGAAGTAGGTTTAACCTAATCAACCAATGGCACAGTGGACTTGTTAGTTTCCATGCGACCCTTCTGAGTAAAAATAAGTTGGTCTACAGTAACCAACTTCCCTTCGTGCAGAAACACTACTACCTGAAGAACGACTGATGCAATAATGGACATGGCATAAGTTCCACTTCTCCTCAGAATCAAGTTATAATCCAATGGTGTATCAATCACCTCTACCTCAACAGATACTTCCTTCCCTTCCAACTTTATCTTTAAAGCTGGTAGGATACCATGTGGACGAAATGACCTTTCGTTGAAAGAAGTAAGTAGGGTGTTCAATGGAACTAGCTGCGGAGACCCTAGAGATTTCCAGCAAGACAAGGACATGACACATGTAGAAGCACCCTCGTCGATGAATACCCTTCCAGTGATTTTTCCACCATGGATGAAATCTATTGATAAGGCTACATGATAAGGCAGGCGAATTTTGACATCATACAAATTAAACTTCACCACCAGGCTCGATGAATCCATACTACCTAAGGCTGCTAAGAGTGCATCTCGTTTGGTGGGAAAACTTTGTAACACCTCTAAAGCTAACATTACACAAGAGGTTTGGGATAGATATTAATTTACAGAGTAATTGGCTGCATCCCTAGCATTAGGATTGTGTAATGTTTTCTTGAAGAAACCTTTCGGTATCTTGGGCATAGTTTTGATAGGTTTTTCACTTGTGAGAGGGTTAGAAGATTCACCTATAGACTTACCCTTATTCGGAGCCTCTGTCTCATAGTTCTTGTTCCTAGTCCGGAGTAATATATGGGATTGAACCATGTTGATATAATTTGGGTCAGGGGCATTTGGGGTGACCCCTGCTACATTTGAAGCTGAAGTTAAATTCTGTCCTTGGGGAAAAGGATCCTTCAGGACAACCGATTGTTGAATTTTGAGCAGCTTCTGAGCTTGGTCCATGGGGGAATTGATGGGATAGGTGATATTCCTAGAACAACTTACATGGAAATTTCACCTTCTTCTTCTCTTTTTTCCCCCATCAGCATTGTGTTGCGGCTGCAACCATTCTCCCCCAAATTTCTTAAATTTTGGTACCCTCCTCATGATTTAGCGTGTTTTTAATCGTTGGATCTTTTGAAATTTGTGGTCATGCTTCAATTTTGGATGATGTTAAAAAATTAACTCTCGTCCTGTTTTTGGAGTTTTCCTGCTTTTGAATTTTGCGGTTAGTAGTAGATGTGAGTTTGGTGTGCTAGTTGAGGATGAATCAGACTTTATTATTCTTTGAAAAGCCACTGTTGCGGAAGTAAAACATGTTTACCGCCGCTGAGTTTTAAAGCTGTCTAAGCACTTAATGTTTTCTATTGATTGGGCATCAATTTTGTTTGATCGGAAGCCGTAGTCTTTTTCTTTTCCGCCGTTGCAGCTCCCAAATCAATTCTTCACCCAAAGCGTGAAGCATTCCAACCGCTGATGCGTGTTAGCTTTGTAATCGCTTGTCCATAGTATTTTCTTTTCTGTCGTTGCGGCTGGGAAAGTCATTTGGCTTCCAATGTCAAAATCCCTCCGATTTCCAATTGAGTTTTTCCACCCACCATCGCATGCCTATAGCCTTTCCTTTTCCGCCGTTGAAGCTGGGAAGTGCCATTGCTTCCGATGCCGGTTTCCTTCCGATTTCCGCCGTTGGTGTTTTTTCCCATGAGCCCATAAGAGGACGAGGTAGTGGTGTCGGCAAGTGGTGCCCCTGGCCACTTCTTGTGGATTAGCCGGTTTTAGTTGGTTTAATTTGACGTTTTGCTTAGAATGTAATCCCCATGAATGATACACTTTGGTGAATTGTAGCTAGACTTGAAGGACTTTTCAGAAAACCGCAGCGCGAAGGCATAGCTGGGCATTTTTGCAAGAAGGACAAACAAAGGAAAAGACAAAACGAATGGCGACAAAAGCACATACTTGAAAGATCTATTAGTTACTAATCAGATCATGAATGCTTAAAGAATATGAAATAGGAAGATAAAGCGTCTTGAGGAAAGGGAAGATGATAGGTTTGGGGAGCAGCCTGAGCGGTTGGCTGTTGTAGTTTAAATATTTGAAAGTTAGCATTTACAAGGGATTTTTCCCTGGCAAACTTGTAAACTTTTGCTTGTAAGAGGAACTATTTTGTTTTACAAACCAGAAAAGTGAAAATTTTACCTGTTGGAGAAAGTGTTATGTGGAATGGATCAATGCATTTGAATGAAAGATGTTGAAGGGGAACTATTTCATTTTCAACTATGTTTCATTAGCTATGAGAGTGTTCTAAATTCTTGAACCTATGTTCTTGTGTGAATGTTCTTCAGTATATTTTGTGATGTTTTCCACTGTGAGTAATGAATGTTGTTCATAAACAATTGCCTATCTGGTTGTTCAAATATTTGTAATTGTTCATGTGTCTTGAAAGAAGTATCAGCTATCTATAACTCTTCATAATCCATGTACAAAAAACATATTACTCACCAATGAATGATAATCCTGCTCCCTAGGGATAGGTTAGGTAGATAGTTTTAATTTCTTGCTGTTTATGTGATTTAGATGCTTGTGAGTTCTAAGACGAGAGGTAAGAACCTGTGCATCACGTTGTGACTACTCCCTGCATCCTTATAACCCTGCATGGTTAGTTAGGCATGTGCATCTCATACTCAAGTCAAAAAATACAAAAAATATATGGTGGACCGGGCCGCAACCAGTGAAATCTTTGTTTTTGTTACTTGACCTACGGTAGCCGGACCGCAAATTGGATGGATTCCCTATACCAAACAGTCACGGGCTAGTTGGAAACGTTGACTGGGGAGAATCCCTTGCTGTTGTTGCCTGTGAATTTCCAGGTCTCAATAGTTTTGGCGCTAGAAGGAGGGCCGCCAGTGCATGGCTGGCCGAGGAAACCCGTTTTCCCAAGATTATTCCATCAGTAACAGTTATGAAAGTAGTGGGCTTCATAATCCAATTCCAGAAGAAAGGAATAGAGAACATCTATATTCCGTTGGCAACGAAGTTGTTAATGACCTGAGAAGACACACCAGGGCATATCTAAAGAAGATTGGAGGATTGCCAATTATCCCTGAATTACCCAGGAGAGAATATAAAAAGAAAGATCATCCTATAGTAGAAGACTCAGTGCTGGTTGGAGACTGGGAAAAACTTTTAGAAACAGCCTTATAGGAAGTTGTACTACCTTTGAATCAAGAAGGCCCAGATACCCCTCACAGTTCTCCCACTCACACTCCTATTGGCTCACCTCCTCACTCTCCTCCCAGACTCATGGCAGGAGTAAATGCTAATCCACCACCCAACCCACCAAATCCACCACCTGCATGGAGAGCCAAATCACCTTTAAACCTGACCCCTCCGTTACATGATTTACCTAAAGCCTTTGAAAAGATGCTGCCCAAATTTGACCCAAATGAGAAGATACTAGTAGATGATCACTTGCAAAGTTTTTATTTGGCGATAGAAGGGTTGAGGGCTGGGGTGTATGAGGATGTAGTTTGCAGACTATTTACACACACCCTTAAAGGATCTACAACATCATGGTATTTTGGGTTTCCTGCTAACTCTATCCCTGATTGGGATACCTTCAAGAGAATTTTCAGAAGCAAGTATGCTATTCAAAAGACTCATGCAGCTCTCATGAAAGGAATATGCGCCTTGAAGAAAGAGAGAAAGGAGAAGGTGCACAGTTTTAATCAAAGATTTGCAGCATACCTCAAGAATTTTTCTGATGCTGACAAACCTTTGGACAAAGTCCTAATTGAATATTATACCTCAGCTTTAGGCCCTAATTTGGCCATGTTTGCCAAAGGTAGGGCCAAGCCTACTTTGACGGAAACCTATGAAGAGGAGGAAATAGTGGAAGCTGAAAGAGAAAGTATCGAAGATTATCCTAAGCAGTCGGGAGAGAAAGGTGGGGGAAGGAAAGCCTTATTGTTTACTAAGCCTAAGGAAGAGAAATCACCATATTATGAAAATATGGCCAAAATGATGCAGAAGCTTTCTAATAAAATCATAGACTTAGAGAAAGAAAAGGAAGCACAAAAGTTCTATAAGCCCTATTATAAGAAAAGGGAGGATAAAAATTAGTCTCAACCGCCTCCACACAATTCTACATCTATGAATTTAACAGAGGTAGACATGGACAACTTTTGCACTTTTCACCAACAACCAGATTCTGAAAAGAATTGTCCTCAACGGATAAAATCAGTGACATTGGTCATGAATCAACTATTGGACTCTAGAATGACAGAAGAAGGAGATGAAGAAAGAAAAGAGAATACTACTTCAATGAATGAACAAGAGGAGGAAATCATGGTTTTGTGGGATTCTATTTCGTTATTTGATGCAGAAGAGGAAAAGAATTGGGGCTGCAAGGATGTCATGGAAACCAACGTAACAACAAGGAGCCAAGGGTCGGTTAAAGAAGACACTCTCATACTCCCAAAAATCAAGAGGCTATAGAGAAATGTTAAGAAATTCCAAAACAGATCCTCAGCCGATAAAATTCCAAAATTCACTATTACCAACCAAGATCCTAAGCAGAATGATATGTTGGCCAAACCCAATGAAGATAATATGAATGTTGATAAACCTCGTCCCGTTGAACAGCAGATGGATTATGATGTCGTGGAAGATTTAGAGAAGGTAAAGGCAAACATTTCACTATTCGAAATGTGTAAAGTGCCGAAGCAAAAAGAAATACTATTGAAAGCACTTGAAGCATCGAATGAGCAGCTTCTTGTTGACAATCAGCCCAAAGAGGAAGAAGAAATCGGAGAAACCAGCACGAGAGGTAAGTCCTAGAGAAAGCATCCACCTTTCCTCCTCACGTTCGAAATTTTTAATCACAACGTACATAATTGCCTGGTAGACTTAGGGGCGTCGGTCAATGTCATGCCAATATTAGTCTATAAGAGGATAAATGGATAGCCTAAGCCATCCACTTGGAGAGTTGTCCAGTTGGACAAGACAGATGTAAAGGTAATGGGTGAGATGGAGGATGTCCTGATCCGCCTATCGTCAAATGAAAAAGTGTGCCAAGTCATTAATATCATGGTGGCCGATATACCAGATGCTTACGGTCTTGTTCTGAGCGGATATTGGTCAGTGAAATTGAATGGATATTTTGCCTCTGATTGTTCACATATATGGTTTCCATATAAAGGAAGTCCGAACCAAATTAATATTTTGAGGGAGCCTCACATGAAATACAACGTTACTCGACTTGAGGATAAGAATGAACCAGTGGATTCTGTGTTGGAAAATTATTTTATTGAGTTGGAACCAGGAAATTACCAAGCAGAAGAAGCCAGTGACACATCAGACACCCAGCCTGATCTCCTTCGATTTTCACAGGATGATGAATTCGACTCTAAAATAGTAGACTTAGGAGTAGGGATAGATTCACATTCAGTAGTTAGTGATTTTTGGAATTTTTTTTTTGATGGCTCTAAGACGTTAGAAGGGTCAGGGGCTGGCTGTGTCCTGATCGACCCCCAGAAGAATAAAAATTTTCGTTCATGTAGATTAGAGTTTGAATGTACGAATAATATAGCTGAGTATGAAGCGTTGGTGCATGGCTTAAGGAAAGCGATTGAATTAAAGGTAAGTAATCTAAAAGTTTTTGGAGACTCTGAAATTATTGTGAAACAAATCTGGAATCAAATACATTGTATTTTCCCTCACTTCAAGGCTTACCAAAATGAGGTATGGGACCTACTTAAATGTTTTAATGCATTCAATATTATATCAATTCTAAGACTTAAAAATGCAGCAGCTGACCTGTTGGCCACATCAGCCGCTAGGATGGTACCTACTAATAATCGATGCTCTGTTGAATTGCTTTTCAGGCCCTTAGTACCTGATATGATCACCAACCTACGAGTGTTCGATGATGACCAACAGATTATAGAATGTTTAACAAATGACGAAGTATTTAAAGGGACAATTATAGATGATGAAGAACATCAGGCCAAGCTGAAGTATGATAATTTCATCCCTAAAAGAGTCAGAACATTAGAAATAATGTTCGATTTAAATGAAAAGTTCAGAAGACCAGCCAACATGAAGATGCACAACTCATCTCTACAGTTAGAGCTGATAAATTTAGGGACTGAGGTGAATCCTAAATTTGTGAATCTTGGCAAATGTTGTTCACCAATAGAAAGAGATAAGTTCGTCAGTCTGTTTAAACAATATAAATATGTTTTCTCCTGGACGTACAAATATTTGAAAAAATACGACACCAGCATCATCAAGCATGTTGTCCCCATCAAAGCCGGCATCAAGCCGTATCAACAACCTTTAAGAAAAATGCATCCAAAGCTATAACCGCTAATTCAGAGTGAAGTGAAGAAATTATTGGATGCTAGAATCATTTTTAAAGTCAGACACTATGAGTGGGTATCAAATCTGGTACCAGTGAGAAAAAAATCTGGAGAAATCAGACTATGCGTGGACTTCAGAAATTTAAACCACGCTTTAGATAAAGATAACTATCCTATGCCCCCCATGGATAAATTGCTACAAATGGTCTCAGGTTTTGAACTGTTTTCATTATTAGACGGTTTCTATGAATACAATCAAGTATTAGTGGCCGAAGAAGACATATTGAAGACAACGTTTAGGACCAAATGGGGAACCTTTGCTTACAGGAGGATGCCCTTTAGACTTATAAATGCTGGAGCAATGTTTCAGAGGGATATGGAAATAGCTTTCCACGGATTGATTGGCCATAGTGATGTAGTGTACCTTGACGATATTACGATATTCTCAAAGAAAAGAGAAGAGCACACGTTTCACTTAAGACAGATTTTTGAACGTTGTTAGAAATATGGCATCTCGCTCAATCCCAAAAAGCGTGTGTTTACTATCACGAAGGGCAAATTGCTGGGTCATATAGTGTCAAAGAAAGAAATATCTATAGATCCAGGAAGAATTAAGGCCATTGAACAGATCCCGTTACCCCATAGTAAAAGAGGGATGCAATCATTTATGGGAACTATAAACTTCGTGCAAATATTTGTACCTGATTTCGCTCAGATCGTCAAGCCACTGCAGCAGATGGTGACGCAAAATGCACAATTCAAATGGACTGAGATTGAGAAGAACGCATTCAGCAAAATTAAAACTGTTGTTGCACATGCACCCTCCCTGAAAAGTCTAGATTTCGATAAAGATTTTATTCTGTATACCTTTGCATCCAATGATTCACTAGCAGCTGTGCTTATGTAAAAGGAAGACGGGGGGGATGAATTCCCAATATCTTTCATGATCACTAGTCTACAAGGGGCCGAATTAAATTACCCAGCCATTGATAAACAAGCTTACGTAGTATTCAAAGCAGTGAAGCAATTCAGGCCTTATATTTTAAAAAATAGAACCAAGGTGATCGTCCCCTATCCTACTGTAAGATCCCTTCTTGTAATGAAGGAGTTAGGAGAAAGAAGGGGCAACATGGTAACAACTCTTCAAGAGTACGACCTTGAATTCAATCCAGCCTCTATAGTTAAAGGACAAGGGTTGTGCAAACTGATGACTGAAAATGGAAAAAATGAAGGACACGCTTGGGAGAATGAAGCCGAATTACATTTAGTGGAGGTATGTCCTTTGTTTACAGCTCCTGAGTCTTGGTATAAAGACGTCGTGCATTACCTGCAGGAAGAGCTATTGCCAAAAAATTGGAATTCTAAGCAAAGAATAGCGTTGCATCTTAAATCAGATTCCTATCAAATTGTTGAAGGAGTATTATTCAGAAAAAATTATGACGGAGTTCTTCTGAGGTGCTTAGAGAAAGAATATGTGAAAAAAGTAATGACATATTTTCATGACGGTCTTGCTGGGGGACATTATTTAGGAGATACTACAGCCCAAAAAATCCTCAGATCCGGTTACTGTTGGCCTACGCTCTTCAAATATGCACACGCACATGTTAGGAAGTGTGATATTTGCCAAAGGTGTAGTGGGAGACAACCTAAAGCAGCAACACCCCTAAAGCCTGTGATGATCACTGAGCCATTCGAGAAATGGCGGTTGGATATTATTGGAGAAATAAAACCAAATTCCTCCCTACAACACAAGTACATTCTGACCGTGACCGATTATTTCACTCGCTGGGTTGAAGCGGTCCCGCTGTGCAAAATAAATCAAGACGAGGTCATCAGCTTCCTACAAGACCACATCATGACCAAGTTTGGAGTTCCAGTTTCGTTAGTTTTTGATAATGCTACGTACTTTTCATCAATTAAATTAACTGCTTTTGCTCATGATAAAGGGATAAAATTGCATTATTCTACTAATTACTATCCGCAAGGAAATGGCTTGGCTGAATCCACTAACAAAAATATGATTAGAATTTTAAAGAAGACTGTTATAGAAAACCAGAGGAGTTGGCACTCAGTGCAACCAAACACCCTTTGGGCTGATAGAGTCACCCCCAAGTCTTCAATAGGAGTGTCTCCATATACCTTGGTGTATGGTAAAGAAGCCATTCTTCCTCCCGAAATCATGCTACCCTCTTCCATAATGGCTCAAGAGTCCAGAGGGTCAGATGATGAATTTTTGCAGATGAGGATATGCAATCTTCTGAAAGTAGAAGAGGCTAGATGTAAAGCCAGAGAACGCTTTAAACAACAGCAGGAGTTAATAAAGAGATGGTTTGACAAATACAAAGCTGGAACAAAAGACTTTGAAGTGGGAGACTTAGTCCTCAAATGGGATCACCCCCATGATGAGAAAGGAAAACATACTAAATTTCAGCAATTGTGGGTAGGCCCTTTTCAGATTGCGGAAAAGCTTGTCCCTTCTACTTATAAGCTGCAAGATCTACAAGGGTGGGAAGAGAACTTACCAGTAAATGGTTTGGTTCTCAAGCCATATTTTTCCTGAGTTTGTTTGAGTTCTTCTGTCTTGTATATAAATAATCCGTTTGGCTATCTTCTGAGTCATGTTTTTTGGTTTGTTCAGTTTAAGTTTTATTGATTTCAATAAAGGGAGCACACCTGCGGTTGCGTGGGGAACATCAGAATTTTTGGGAATGATAAACATTTTTGGGTATTAGACTATGTATTGCTTTTTGTCTAAAAGAACTTCTTCCAGTTTAGTAGTTTTCTCGAATAGCTCCGTGTGCATTGAATTCCTACTTAACCCTTGTGAAATAAACCAGATTCAAAGAGTCTGGAAGACTATGTTGAGGCTCCATCCACGTCACACTTAAAATGTTCTAAGTGGCAACAACAGAGGACCCATGGAAAGGAGCAGGGTGAACAATATATTAAATATAAATGATCCCATTCCAAGAAACGAATGCCAAAAGGCAAATAAGAGTAAAAAAAATTCTATGAAAGCATCATACATCAAAGCAAATGCTGAATCATAAGTACTAAATTGCCGAAAGTTCCTCTCCGTCCATGAGCTGGAACATGAAGTACATCGCTCACACAAAAGGACACTATGGGATAGAGGAGCCTGAATTAAAGTTCAGAAAGAAAGGCATGTAGGAGGACTCATATGAAAAGGGACAAAAGTCCAAAAGCACAAAAAGTGCTAAAATGGCATGGGAATGAGGAACAAACAAATATTTCTGTTTACCATATGCTACAATCCTATGGTGGCCAAGCTATCAGCTACCTGAAGACAAAATTAATAATGAAACTCATCCTCTGGCCTCAACAGAGTTATTTGGACTTGAAAATCTTGGTTTCCCCTCTCCCAAATTGGACTATCATCAATGATTAAAGGTACACACTTCTGTCATTTGAGAAATCCAGATAGCTGGAAGAATTCAATAGATGCATTTGTTGTTAAACAATCTGTCACTCAAAGAATAATCGTCCAGAGATCTAGGTTCACCGGGTAATCGCCAATTGTTGCGGCTGCAACCATTCTCCCCTGAATTTCTTAAATTTTGGTCCCCTCCTCATGATTGAGAGTGTTTTTAATCGTTGGATCTTTTGAACTTTCTGGTCATGCTTCAATTTTGGATGATTTTAAAAAATTAACTCTCGGCCTATTTTTGGAGTTTGCCTGCATTTGAATTTTGCAGTTAGTCGTAGATGTGAGTTTGGTGTGCTAGCCGAGGCTGAATCGGACTTTATTATTCTTTGAAAAGCCACTATTGCGGAAGTAAAACAGGTTTACCACCGCTGAGTTTTAAAGCTGTCTAAGCACTTAATTTTTTCTATTGATCAGGCATCAATTTTGTTTGATCGAAAGTCGTAGTCTTTTTCTTTTCAGCCGTTATAGCTCCCAAATCAATTCTTCACCCGAAGCGTGAAGCATTTCGACCGCTGATGCGTGTTAGCTTTGTAATCGCTTATCCATAGTCTTTTCTTTTCTGCCGTTGTGGTTGGGAAAGTAATTTGGCTTCCGATGTCAAAATCCCTCTGATTTCCAATTGAGTTTTCCCGCCCACCGTCGCATGCCTGTAGCCTTTCCTTTTCCGCTGTTGTAGCTGGGAAGTGCCTTTGCTTCCGATGCCGGTTTCCTTCTGATTTTTGCCGTTGGTGTTTTTTCCCATAATCCCATAAGAGGACGAGGTAGTGGTGTCGGTAAGTGGTGCACCTAGCCATTTCTTGTGGATTAGCCGGTTTTAGTTGGTTTAATTTGACGTTTTGCTTAGAATGTAATCCCCATGAATGATACACTTTGGTGAATCGCAGGTATACTTGAAGGAATTTTCAGACAACCACAGCGCGAAGGCATAGCTGGGCATTTTTGGAAAAGGTCAAACCGTGGCCCTCAGGACCGCAAGAAGGACAAACGAAGGAAAAGACAAAACGAATGGTGACAAAAGCACAGACTCGAAAGATCTATCAGTTACTAATCAGATCATGAACGCTTACAGAATATGAAATAGGAAGATAAAGTGTCTTGAGGAAAGGGAATATGATAGGTTTGGGGAGCAGCCCAAGCAGTTGGTTGTTGTAGTTTAAATATTTGAAATTTAGCAGTTACAGGGGATTTTTCCCCGGCAAACTTGTAAACTTTTGCTTGTAAGAGGAACTGTTTCGTTTTACAAACCAGAAAAGTGAAAATTTTACCTGTTGGAGAAAGTGTTATGTGGAATGGATCAATGCGTTTGAATAAAATATGTTGAAGGGGAACTATTTCATTTTCAACTGTGTTTCATTAGCTATGAGAGCATTCTAACTTCTTGAACCTATGTTCTTGTGTGAATGTTCTTCAGTATATTTTGTGATGTTTTCCACTGTGAGTAATGAATGTTGTTCATAAAAAATTGGCTATCTGGTTGTTCAAATATCTGTAATTGTTCATGTGTCTTTGTTGCAGCTGCAACGGTTCTCCCCAAATTTCTTATTTTTTGGGCCCCTCCTCATAATTTAGAGTTGTTTTAATCGCTAGATCCTTGAACTTTTGGTCGTGCTTTAGTTTTGGATGATTTCAAAGATTGATTTTCAGCCTGTTTCAAAGGTTGCCTGCATTTGACATTTATGGTGAGTCGCAGATTGTACGTTTGGTTTGCTTGTCGATCGGATCAGGTGTTCTTTTTTGAGGGGCACCATTACAAAATAGGTTCTTGTCTATTGTTGCATTTTTGAGCTGGCCGAAACATTTAATATCTCATAGTTCAGGCGTCAAACTATTTTGATCGGCGGCTGATAACCTTTTCCCTTCCGCCATTATAGCTCCCAAAACAATTAGCCATCCGAAGTATGAATCGCTCCGACTACCGATGTGTATTGGTCTTTAATCGCTTGCCCGTAGCCTTTTCTCTTCCGCCGTTGCAGCTGGGAAATTCATTTGGCTTCCGATGTGATGTCTTCCGACTTCCGCTTAAAGTTGTTCCCGCCCGTGTTTCAGATGTCTCTAGCCCTTGTCTCTTTCGCCGTTGCGGCTCGGAGAGTCATTTGGATTCTGATGTGGTTATCCTTCTGATTTCCGATTGAGTTTTCTGCCCTCCCGTCGCATGTCTGTAGCCTTTACTCTTCCGTAGTTGCGGCTGGGCAGAGCTTTTGCTTGTGATGTCGGTTTCCTCCCGATTCTCACCATTGGTGTTGTTATCACGAGCCTATAGAAGGACGAGGTAGTGTGGTCGGCACTTGTAAAATGACGATGGTGCACCTAGTCTTTTCTTGTGGATTAACCATTTCAGTATTATAATTTGTTGTTTTGTTTTGTAACGCAAATCCAATGAATGATGCATTCTGGTTTATTTGCAGATGGACTCTAGGGATTGGCGGACTACCGCGGTGTGAAGCCGTAGCTGAGCATTTTGGCGCGGGTCAAACCGTGGCCAGAAGGACCAGCGAAGGAAAAAAAAACATGGATGGCAACAAAGGCACTGAACCAAAAGGTCTATCAGTTACTAAATAGTTCACGAATGCATAGAAACGAAGGATCTGAAACGTTCGAGGAACTGAAAAGTCACACGTTTGGGAAGCCCAAACGATTTGGTGGTGTAGTTTAAATATTGAAAAGTTGGAACTTAGAGGGGCTTTTTCCCTGGAAAATTTTGTAAACCATTTGTTTGTAAGAGGAACTATTTCATTTTACAATCGAAAACCGCAACTTTGCCTGTTGGAGAAAGCACAAATGTGGAATGTATCAATGCATTTAAATGAGAAATGTTGAAGGGGAACTATTTCGTTTTCATCTTTGTTTCGTTAACTGTGAGAGTGTTATAACTTCCTGAACCTATGTTCTTGTTTGAATGTTCTTTAGTATATTTTGTGATGTTTTCCACTGTGAGTAATGAATGTCGTTCATAAACAATTGGTTATCTGGTTGTTGAAACATCTTTAATTGTTCACGTGTTTTGAAGGAAGTATCAGCTACCTGTAACTTTTCATAATGCATGTACAAAATATATTACTCACCGATGAATGATAATCTTGCTCCCGAGGGATAGGTTAGGTAGTTAGTTTTACTTCTTGCTATTTATGTGATTCAGATGCTTGTGAGTGCTAAGACGAGAGGTAAGAACCTGTGCATCACATTGTGACTGCTCCCTGCATCCTGATCAACCTGCATTTAGTTAGGTATATGCATATCATACTTAAATAAAAAAATACAAAAAATACATGGTGGACCGGGCCGCAACCGATAAAGCCTTTGGTTTTGTTACTTGACCTATGGTAGCCAGATCGTAAACCGGATGGATTCCCTATACCAAACAGTCACGGGCTAGTTGGGAACGTTGACTCGGGAGAATCCCTTGCTGTTATTGCCTGCGAATTTCTAGGCCTCAACAAGTTAGTGCTAGAAGGAGGGCCGCCAGTGCATCGCTGGCCGAGGAAACCCGTTTTCTCGAGACTTTTCCACCGGTAGCAGCTCTAAAAGCAGTCGGTTTCATAATCTAATTCTGGAAGAAAGAAGCAGAGAAAATTTGTTTTCTGTGGACAAAGAGGTTGTTAATAACCTAAGAAGACACACCAGGGCATACGTGAAGAATATTGGAGGTTTTCCGATCATCCTTGAGTTTCCCAAGAGAGAATATAAAAGGAAAGATTGCCCTATATTGGAAGACTTAGTGCTTGTGGGTGATTTGGAAGAGCTAGTAGAAACCGCCTTACTGGAAGTTGTACTGCCTCTGAACCAAGAAGGCCCGTATACTCCGCATAGTTCCCCTACCCATACTCCTGTTTCCTCACCTCCTCACTCTCCATCGAGACTCATGGTAGGCGTTAATGCCAATCAACCGCCCAACCTGCCTAATCCACCACCTACCTGGAGAGCTAAATCACCTTTAAACCTGACCCCTCCACTACATGATCTACCTCAAGCCTTTGACAAGATGTTGCCTAAATTTGATCCAAATGAAAAGATACTAGTAGATGACCATCTGCAAAGTTTTTACTTGGCAATAGAAGGGTTAAGGGCTGGGGAGTATGAATATGTAGTTTGCATACTATTCCCCCATACCCTTAATGGAGTTGCAGCATCATCGTATTTTGGGTTGCCTGCTAACTCTATCACTGATTGGGATACCTTCAAGAGAATTTTCAGAAGTAAGTATGCGATTCAGAAGACTCATGAAGCCCTCATGAAAGGACTATGCGCCTTGAAGAAAGAGAGAAAGGAGAAGGTGCATAGTTTTACTCAAAGATTTCCAGCATAACTCAAGAATTTTTCTAACGTTGAAAAACATTTGGACAAGGTCCTAATTGAATATTATACCTCAGCTTTGGGCCCTAATCTGGCCATGTTTGTCAAAAATAGGGCCAAGCCTACTTTGATGGAAACCTATGAAGAGGCGGAAATAGTGGAAGCTGAAAGAGAAAGTATCGAAGATTATCATGAACAGTCAGGAGAGAAAGGTGGGGGAAGGAAAGCCTTATTGTTTACTAATACTAAGGAGGAGAAATCACCAGAATATGAAAGTATGGCTAAAATGATGCAGAAGCTTTCTAACAAAATCGTAGATTTGGAAAAAGAGAAAGAAACTCAAAAGTTCTACAGGCCCTATTACAAGAAAAGAGAGGACAACAATCATTCTCAACCACCTCCTCACAATTCGGCAGCTATGAATTTGACAGAGATAGGGATGGAAAATTTTTGCACTTTCCACCAACAACCCCACTCTGAAAAGAATTGTCCACAATGGATAAACTCAATGACGTTGGTCATGAATCAGATGTTGGATTCTAGATTAACAGAAGAGGAAGATGAGGAAAGAAAAGAGAGTACCACTGCAACGAATGAACAAGAAGAGGAAACCATGGTTCTGTGGAATTCTATTTCATTATTCGATGTTGAAGAAGAAAATAATTGGGGCTACAAGGACATCCTGGAGACCAATGTAACAACAAGAAGCCAAGGGTCAATTAGAGCAGATAGTCATACTCCCAAAGATCAAAAGGCTGCAGAAGAATGTTAAGAAATTTCAAAATAGTTCTGCAGCTGACAAAATTCCTGAATTCACCATTACCAAGCAAGAGCCTAGGTAGAATGAAGCACGAGCCAAGCCCAATGAGGGAAAAATGAATGCTGATGAACCTCACCCTATTGAACAGTAGATGGATTATGACGTTGTGGAGGATTTAAAGAAGGTAAAGGCAAACGTTTCACTATTTAAGATGTTTAAAGTGCTGCAGCAAAAATAAAAACTATTGAAAGCACTTGAAGCACCGGATGAGAAGCTGGCCATTGACAATCAGCCTAAAGAAGAAGAAGAAATCGGAGAAACTAGCATTGGAGGTAAGTCCAAGAGCAAACATCCACCTTTCCTCCTCACGTTTGAGATTTTTAATCATAACGTACATAATTTCCTGGTAGACTCAGGGGCATCGGTCAATGTTATGCCAATATCAGTGTGTAAAAGGATAAATGGACAACCCAAGCCATCCACTTGGAGAGTTGTTCAGTTGGACAGGATGAATGTAAAGGTAATGGGCGAGATGGAGGATGTCCTGATCCACCTGTCATCAAATGATAAAGTGTGCCAAGTCATTAATATCATGGTGGCAGATATACCAGACGCTTATGGTCTTGTTCTGAGCAGAGATTGGTCAGCGAAGCTGAATGGATATTTCACTTCTGATTGGTCGCATTTGTGGTTTCCATATAAAGGGAGTCCAAACCAGATTAAGATTTTAAGGGAGCCTCACATGAAATATAATGTTACTTGACTTGAAGAAAAGAATGAACCAGTGGATTCTGTCTTGGGAAACTATTTTATTGAATTGGAACCTAGAAATTACCAAGCAGAAGAAGCTAGCAACACTTTAGACAACCAGCCTGATCTCCTTCGATTTTCGCAGGCTGATGAAATGGATTGTAAAATAGTAGATTTAGTTGTAGGAATAGACTCGTATACCGTAGCTAGTGACTTTTGGACTTTGTTTTTTGATGGCTCTAAGACATTAGAAGGGTCAGGGGCTAGCTGTGTCCTGATTGAACCTCAGAAGAATAAACACTTTCTTGCATGTAGATTAGATTTTGAATGTATGAATAATACAGCTGAGTATGAAGCACTGGTGCAGGGCTTAAGGATAGCGATTGAATTAAAGGTAAGTAATTTAAAATTTTTTGGAGATTCAGAAATAATTGTAAAGCAAATCAGAAATCAAATACATTGTGTTTCTCCCCACTTGAAAGCTTATCAAAATGAGGTATGGGACCTACTTAAATG